>MU225826.1:3671811-3693410 GCA_018584345.1 Thuja plicata | reverse complement strand
AAATATGATGTCATCAACAAATATTTCAGCAATCAAGGTGTTAGCATCAATATCTTCTTTTAAATAAAGATTACTATTTTCACTAGTCCTTATGAATCCAATACTTATTAGATAGGAATGAAGTCATTCATACCAGGCTCCTAGACCTTGTTTCAATCCATACAAGGCTTTGTGAAGTCTGCATACCATGTCCCTCTTGTCTAGATCAAAAAACCCTTCTGGTTGTTCAATGTATACTTTTTCTTCAAGTATTCCATTTAGGACTGCTGACTTGAAATCCATTTGGTATACCTTGAATCCTTTGAATGCAGCATAAGAAATTAATATTCTTACTCCTTCTATCCTATCAATGGGTGCAAAGGTCTCTCCATAGTCTATTCCTTCCTCTTGAGCATACCCTTTGCATACAAGTCTTGCTTTGTTCCTTGTGACTTCTCCATTCTCATTCAGCTTATTCCTGAATATCCATTTTGTACTGATGACATTCTTGTCATCTGGTCTTGGCACAAGTGACCATATTTTTTTTTTCTCAATCTTCTCAATCTCATCATTCATAGCACTTATCCATTCCTCATTATCTAGAGCAGCATTGACAGATTTTGGCTCAAACTCACAAATTAAACAATTTGAGTTTAAAGACTTACTTCTTGTTCTTGTACCAACTTTATTATCTCCTATGATCTGGACCTCTGGATGGTTTCTTCTTACATATCTAGCAAGTATAGGTATAGTTCTTTGTCTATCAGATTGATCATTATTTTGATCTTCATTCTGTTCTTCATCACCTTGCACATTATCTTGATCATTATCCTGACCATCGGTATTTGCAGCGTGATGCTCGGAAGAAATGATTTGTAGCTTAGGGGCTCTACATTGTTGGTAGGGTAGAGTGTTAGGTTTATCATTGTAAGTGAACTTGTTGTAGTCATCTAGTTCTTTAGTTCTTTCTTGTTCATTCTTCTCTGCAAATTCATCTATCTTTATATTTGCAGTTTTAATAATTTTGTTAGAGGCTTTGTTTAGACATTTGTAAGCATTTCTCTTGGTAGAATACCCTAGAAATATTCCTTCATCACTCCTGGAGTCAAAATTTCCATTTCTATCATCTTTTAAGATATAACATTGATTGCCAAAAATTTTGAAATAACTTACATTGGGTGTGTATCCATACCATAGCTCATAAGGTGTCTTCTTTGAGTCCTTTTTCAATTGTACTTTGTTAAGTGTGTAGATAGAAATACTAAGAGCTTCCCTCCAGAAGATTTGGGTGATCTCTTTCTCTATCATTAGTGTTCTATCATAATTAACTATTGATCTGTTCATTCTCTCAGCAATCCCATTTTGTTGTGGCATTCTTGGTGTAGAAACCTGTATTTTCATACCATGCTCATTACAAAAGTTAGTGAATTCATCTGATATAAACTCACCTCCTCTATCTGATCTTAAACATTTTAGATTCTTACCACTTTGTTTCTCTACCATAGCCATATACCATTTGAACATCTTAAATGCTTCTGATTTATCTTTTAGAAACATAACTGTCATCATTCTAGAGTGATCATCAACAAAGAGAATGAAATATCTATCTCCATAATAACTCTTTTCCCTCATCGGTCCACATAAATTAGTATGGACTAATTCTAGAATTGCATCAGATATATGGGTTTTTCTTTTGAAACTAGACTTTTTCATTTTACCGTTTTGATAGTTTTTACACATGATGTTGTCGGGCTTGGTCATTGTCTGTAAGCCTCTGACATTTCTCTTTTTACTAATTTTCATCATGTTGTCAAAGTTCACATGACACAGTCTTTTTTTCCAAAACCATATGTCTTCATTTGTAGCAATCAAACAAGTGGAGTCAGTATCATTAAGATAGAATAAGTTACCTTTTGTCTGCTCACCGGTGCCAATCAGATTTCCAATTTTTTTAAAGATCTTCGCCTTCTTATTTTTAAATGCTACTTTGTGACATGAATTATTCAACTGAGAAACACTCAATAGATTATAATTTAGTTCATTTACCATAAGCATTCTCACACTTTATCTGGTTATTCAGCATTATTGTTCCTCTACCTTCAACTAGAAAAGGTGTGTCATTTCCCATTCTTACTAATCCACCCTTGTAGTATTCAAAAGTCTCAAACTTTTGCTTATCACTAGTCATATGATGAGTGCAGCCACTATTTATGATCCAACCATCATTTTTTATAATTTTAGATATGAGAGTTGTTTCTACATACCTTTCTTCATCATCATCTGAATCATCCTTTATAGCCAAAAACACCATCTTGATGTCTTCTTTAGATTTGGTGTTAGTATCATTATCCTTGCATTTTGTTAGGTAGCTGACCTTCTTTCCTTTGTCCTTATAGTCTTGGGTATCTCTTCTTTCGGATTGTTGGTAGCTTCTGTAATCACCTTTATCAGACTTCTTCTCAAAAGATCTATCATTACTTCTATCATCTTTTCTTCTGTTAGTACATCTTGCAAAAAAATGTCCAATCTCTTTGAAATTAAAACAAACAAGTGGTAATTTACATTTGTATTGACCTTTTCCTCTGCATTCTTCTGGCCATAAGTGCTTCAATTTCATCAAGATCATCTTCTTCATTTTCACTATCACTATCTTTTCTCATAGTGCTTTTATGACTTGATTTACTTATTCTCATAGAAGTTTTGAATGTGGACTCTATGTTTGGTAAGAAACTATTATCAAAGTTATTCATCTCAAATGAAATCAGCCTTCCAATTAAAATGTCTAGAGTAACATTGATATTTTCTACTGCTCTCATTTCTTGAATGGTAGATACTCTTATAGAATAAGTAGGCAGTAAGGTTTTTAGAATTTTACTTACCACTGTATCTTCTTCCAGTACACCTCCAACTCCTCGAATAGCATTGACTACTTCCTTAATTCTTGTGTTGTACTTAGTGATGTTTTCTCCTTATTTCATTTTGAGATCATCAAACTTTCCTCTAAGGCTTTCTGCCTTGGCTCTCAAAACATTTTTGTCACCACCATGTACAAGCTTCAATTTGTCTCACATCTGCTTTGCAGTTTTGCATTCTTTGACATCTTCAAATTCAGCATCGGATAGTGAGGAAGCAAGCTCTATCATCATCCCATTATGTTCATTCTTCTCTCTCATTTTTTCAACTATTGGTGCTCCTGTGAGCAACACATATTCAGTTTCTAGGAATTGAGTAACATCATTGCCAATACCTGATAAGTGGAGTCTTATTCTACTCTGCCATGAAGAAAAATTATCTTTGTTCAACTTGGGCATATCTCGTCTGTTCATCTAGTGATCTTTGGCTTAGGTTTTGAAACCTTCCTTCTAAGCACACAAGCTGTGATACCAATTATTAGTAATAATTGAGAGGGGGGGTGAATCAGTGGGCTCAAAATTTATCCTTAAACTTAACCACCAATCAATAAACCTTAGATTATTATGTCCCTACAAGATGCATGCCATGAAATACTTTATAATGATTTGACTGTCTATTGGTTTTCCTTATCTTTCGTTATTCTCCTTGATTACTCATAAGCAATAAAACTATTTACCGAAATACAATAAATATGTAGAGTATACCGATAAATCCAGTGCTAACTATGTCAGATACAAAACAGTAAAGAAATGAATCATACACACATAACACATGAATTTTTAACGTGGAAAGCCTATTAGGGGAAAAACCACTGGGACTAGTACCCCAAATTTTCACTCTTCTGAAGTGAGACATGTTAGGAGCCAACCCTGTTAAAGGTTACAAACACACTGTTAGGTGTGACCTTGTTAGAGGATTTTACACATATAGGTTGTCACTTAGTATTAGGCATCTAATGTTTTCATCCTTGAATCAGCCTCTCTCTTAGATTGTCAATAGGCATCGGGCATATCCAATGCTACTTTCATGAATCAACCTTTTTGGCACTCCTTGGGATGTACCTCAATATATAGAAGACTGTTAAGTCCTGATCTGTTAAGAGACTTGATGCTTCAATGGTTAAAATGAAACAAAATGGCTTGTTTCTAATGAAACTTGAATTGCATATTTTTATATCTATTTAAGTACATTACCTCTTTGATTAATGTATCAATTCAATTCTTTTGTGCTCCATACTTTCTGCTCTGTGATGTTGTGCTTATTGTTTGTCGGTGTCTGCAAAATTTCTTAGCTCTCCTTTAGCTTGATTGATCAGTACTACATGAAGTTGTTCTTCATCAGTTTTTCTTTAGCATCCTCTTTTGTTCACTCCCCTTAATCCACTTTTCATGTGATACAAAAAATGAATTAAGCTTGTCTCTTATATAGACATGATATTCACTTTTTCTTGATTCTTGGCGTGAAAAACAATCCAGCCAATTTGATTTAAAGCATAACTCCTGATTTGTCTGGCAGTTATCTTCATGCTAACTATATAAATAATATTTAAATCAACTACTTAACTCTGGTTGAATAAAAAACAGAAAACAACCAGTTAAGTCTATCTTCAGCTCTTGCCAGCTAGATATTTTATCATTTTCTAAACTCTTTGTTTCATCGGTCAACTCTTCAATTAGTTGTTGGTTACAACTGTTAGTTCTATCGGTGTGACTCCAGTGAGCTTCAAGATCTCCGTCCATCAGGCATCATTGGATTTTTACTCATCGGGCAACTCTATTTTCATCTCATCGGGCATCTTGTGGTTTTCTTCATTAGGAAACACTGTCTTCTGCTAGTTGGGTATCATTGTGACTTTTTCTTTTCCTTTACCAATGGTGTGCACTCTGTCGGTGTTATCTATCACTTAGTGAATACTTGAATTTTATGCATTGTTGAAATAATAACCTTTGTTCCATTGATTCTCTAAAGTCTTTGGCATTATGTCCATGACCGTACAGATGATATCAAGTTGACATCAATCACAATACAAACCATTAACTGATTTAATGTCTTGCATTATCTTCAACTTAACATTATCGAACATTCAATCAGTTACATGTCATCAATTTAGTGTTGCCTAAGTATACAGTGTTGCCCGAGTGTTCAGCATCACCTGAGTGATAATTTATCACCCGAGTAGTCTTTTGAAGCCAACTTAGCATATATTGTTAAATATAATTTTGTTTATTGCAAGCCGACTTACAGAGTTATTTGTTGGATAAAGATATATATGCAAGATAGTTTGTTTTATCCAATATGAATATTATGATTAGGAATATGATTATATGAAGAGTATATGAGTAAGAAAAGAATAAGTATGAATGTATGCATAAGGCATGTGAATGGCAGCTTGATTTAAGTGTAGAAGTATTCAGGACAAAACAGTCTCATCTATCACATTCAGGTGATCAGTTATATTCAAAAGGATCTTATTCAGCAATCATAGTTGCACAGAGAAGAGCATCAATTGGTTCATTCTCACAGGTGGATCAAAAAAATCCTTTAACAAGGTGGACCTACCATTCCTTTCTTTATATCTCTTAACCAAGTTGCATTACTTATTGTATTGTACATAATGCTTTAACAAGGTGGACCTAACAGTCCTTTCTTTAAATCTCTTAACCAAGTTGCATTACTTATTGTATTGTACAAAATCCTTTAACAAGGTGGACCTAACAGTCCTTTCTATGCTCCTAATAGGGCAGACCATCAGAAGTGGTCATTTTAATCTCTAACAGGATAAATTTATATTGTAGTACTAAATCTTGCGGGTATCATCCCCACCCCAATTTTACTTTCTTTTGGAAGGTTTTTGGGTAACCAAATATTGTGTTATGTGTTCTGTATGATTCTTTATTTTCAAGTTATATGCATGAAAATAAATAAATTAATCTAATTGTGGATTAAAAGGATTAAGTTTTATTGGTTCCAGATTCACCCCCCCCCCCCCTCTTAGTCACTGGGCACATCACATAATTCCAATAGATTTTTCACTAACAGTTCTCCCTTGATCAATCATTCTCTATGGGGTCAACAAGAAAATAATCAAGATTCATTGAATGTCATAAAAATAAAAAGATTTTTAAGTCCCACTCGGTTAAGAGATTTATCAGTAACAATGGTTAAACTGATAAAATATTGATCTAATTCAAATACAACTCTATTTGCAGATTTTTAGATCTATGCTAAGCACAATAATACCTTTGATCAATATTCACTTCAGTCCATCTAATTGTTCATACTTTGTTCTACTCGGTAAATGCTCTTTCTTTGTCGCTTGGTGATGTCTGTAGAAATGCTCGGTTCTATCTTCAACCAGTTTGATCAGTCACGCATGAAGTTAATCTCTTCAGCAATATGCATGTGTGTATGTTATTCATAATGAATCTCTTGTCTCTTTAAATAGACATCATAAACCATTTAATCTCCATCCTTAGATTTTTCCACTTAATCTCCGTCATTGATTTTTCCACCTCAACCTTCCTCGACATTTGTGTCAAAAACTTGTTTCAATCTCCTTCATCCGATCATCTTGAATTTTCATAGTCGTTTAATCAACATAAAAAACATTATCAATTACCTCAAAATCATAAATATTTTTCCAGCTCATCATCTTAGTCGGCCTTCAGTTTATTTACTCTATCAATACCATGATGTGTTGGTGATACCTAACTCGGTTAACACTATGCTCGATATACATTGTATTTGTTTGGTATCCACTGTTCCAAATCAATTTATATAAATTTCTTCAATTACCGTCCACATAAACTTTGTTTGTTCTAGATCTTTAATCTATAATAGATGTCTGTAACCATGATGATAATCAAAAGAAGTTGACATCAATGACAATACATTGACTGATTAATGTCTATCATCATATTACTAACTCATTTGATCATCAACTCAATGACTTCAAACAAACAATCAGTTGTAGTTTATTAATCTCTCCCTTTGGCATCAATGGCAACACAATATGAAATATGCAATATGAAAATACCATAGAATACCAAACTTCAGTTCTACAACTATTTGCAAAATTTTGTATCTCTCTGTAGCTTGTATATATAATATGTTTAATTGCTACACAGCATTAAAACTCACCATACTGACTCTCTCTACAGATTTGTCTCTTATATTCTTGAATCTTCTCTCTCTCTCTATAGATAGATATGCCATTGTTCTTCTCTCCCATTATTTGTAGAATCTTCTCTCCTTTTAATGGATAGATATTTCATTTCTCCCCCTTTCTCTTTTCTCCTTTTCTCCCTTGCAGTGGATAGATATTTCATTGAATCTTCTCTCCCTTTGACATAAATTCCAAAAAGAAAATATACAACTCTTCAATAGCCAAAAATATCTTTGGTTTTTGGTGCAGATCAAGTACCTTCAATGTACTGATATGCAATGTTCAGTCCAGTTCTCTGTTTGCATCAACATGATTGATATTCTGATAAAATTTAGGTTGATGCAACCTCCTAGTCATCTTAGTGACCGATAGACAAGGGACGGACCCCTACTTTATTCCTCAAGTACTCAAATGTATCCTTTGGTAAGGGTTTAGTGAATATGTCAGCTAGTTGTTCTTTTGATTATACATATTCTAGTGTCACATTTTTCTTGTACTTGTTCCCTCAAGTAGTGATACTTTATAGTTATATGCTTTGTTTTTGCATGCATCATAGGGTTCTTAGAAATGTTAATAGCACTAGTATTATCACAATAAATTATCACTGGGTCAGTGATCTCTTCATTCATACCTTTCAAAAGTTGTTTTATCCATGCAATGTTTGAACAATTTGCAGCAACAACAACATATTATGCTTCTGCAATTGACTGAGATATGTGTCCTTGCTTCTTACTGATCCAAGTAACTAATCTTTCTCCCACAAAGAATACTCCACAACTAGTGCTCTTTCTGTCATCAATGTTCCCAGCCCAATCAGCATCTATGTAAACTTTCAGTTCAAACTTGCCTTGTTTCTTGTACCACAATCCATAATATTTAGTTTTCTTCAAGTATCTAAAAATCCTCTTTACAACAGTCATATGTGATTCTTTAGAATTAGCAGAGAATCTTGCTACAATTCTAACTGCGGGTGCAATATCTAGTCTAGTGTGTACAACATACATAAATTTTCCAATCATAGATCTGTACAATGTATGATTTACCTTAGTTGTCTTATCATCTTTTTTCAATTTGTATCCTGTGACCATAGGTGTACCGACTGGTTTTGAATCTTCCATTCTGAATGTCTTCAGTACTTCCTTGGTGTACTTTGATTGAGCAATGTATATGCCTTCATTTTGTTGTTAAATTTACAAGCCAAGAAAAAATTTGATCGCTCCAAACATTGACATTTAAAATTCATTTCTCATTTCATCAACGAATGATTTGCATAAGTTATCATTTCCTCCAAATATAATATCATCGACAAAAAAATTCAGCACTAAGAATCTTATCATCAGTTCCTCCTTTCAAGTACAAGTTGTTGTTATCACTTGTTCTAACAAATCCAATACTAATAAGATAGGAGTGTATTCTTTCATACCATGCTCTCGGTGCTTTTTTCAGTCCATACAAATCTTTGTGCAACTTACATACCATGTTTGTCATATTAGGATCAACAAAACCTTTGGGTTGTTTAATGTATACCTCTTCTTCTAGTATTTCATTCAGAAATGCAAATTTAACATCCATCTGATATACTTTAAATCCTTTGTAAGTATCATAAGAAAGCAATATTCTAACTCCTTCAAGTCTACAAACGGGTGCAAAAATTTATCCATAGTCAATACCTTCTTCTTGTGCATACCCTTTACATACTAGTCTTGCCTTATTTCGTGTAAAATCTTCATTCTCATTCAATTTGTTTCCGAATATCCATTTGGTGCCAATTACATTCTTATCACTCAGTCTCTGTACCAATGTCCATGTTTTTTTCTGCTCAATTTCTTCATTCATTGCCTTAATCCATTCATCATTTGCAAGTGCATCTCTAACAGTTTTAGGTTCAAATTAACAAATAAAACATGTGTTATCATTCAACTTACTTGGTGTCATCATGCCATCTCTCTTGTCTCCAATAATATGATTTTGTGGATGATGTCTTATTACATATTTTACAAGTACATGTTTAGTTCTTTGTTCTTCATTATGTTCTCTAGTTGGTGTATGATTATGATCTCTAGTTGCAACATCTTCCTGATTCTTGATTGGTGCATCTTGATGCTAGGTAACATTACCCTTTTACTTGATAGTGTTAGGCAATTTCTTGGGCAAAGTGTTAGGTTCTTCAATGTAAGGAAATCTATTGTATTCTTATGGTTCTCTCTTACATTTAGCATCACTCTTCTCAAAAAATTCATCAATTCTTACGTTTGCACTTTCAATGATTTTGTTAAAAGACTTGTTCAAACATTTATAATCTTTTCTCTTAGTAGAACATCCTAAAAATATTTCTTCCTCACGTTTTGAATCAAATTCCTCATTTCTATCATCTTTCAAAATATAGATTGACTTCCAAATATTCTAAAGTAACTCACATTAGGTGTGTAACCATACCACAATTCATAAGGTCTCTTGTTTGAATATTTCTTCATTTGTACTCAATTCAATGTGTATATAGTTGTACTGATATCTTCCCTCTAGTATACTTGTGTAACACTCTTTTCGATCATCAGTGTTGTAGCACAATCCACCATCACTCTATTTCTCCTTTCAAGAATCTCATTCTGTTTTGGTGTCCTCGGTGCATAAACTTGTCTCTTAATTCCATGCTCATTACAAAAGTTAGTGAATTCATTAGAAATAAATTATCCTCCTCTGTTTGATCTTAAACATTTTAGTTCTTTTCTTTTTCCACTTTAGATTTGTACCATTTGAACATCTTAAATGCTCCAGATTTTTCTTTTAAGAACATGACACTCATCATTCTAGAATAGTCATCAACAAATAAAATAAAGTATCTGTCACCATAATAATTTTGTGTTCTCATAGGTCCATATAATTCAGTATGAACCAATTTCAAAATAGCATTAGATGAAAAAAATTTGCTCTTAAAACTATATTTTGACATTTTTTCCATTTGACAATTTTTGCACATGACATGGTCAGGTTTAGATATGCTTGGTAAGCCTCTTACTTTCCTTTTCTTACTAATCTTAACCATGTTGTAAAAATTCATATGACATACCTCTTACGCCATAACCACACATCTTCATTTATAGCCATCAAACAAGAAGTCTCAGCAGTGTCAAGATAGAATAGATTACCTTTTGATTGTTCTCCAGTGCCGATCAACTTTCCTGTTTCATCATAGATTTTAGCTTTTCTATTCTCAAATGCAACTTGGTGACCTATGTTATTTAATAGTGAAACACTCAATAGATTATAATTAAGTCCTTTCACCCAATATGCATTCTCACATTTGATCTTATGGTTCAGCAATATAGTCCCTTTTCCTTTCACTAGACAAGGTGTATCATTTCCCATTCTTACAAATCTGCCATTATAATGCTCAAGAAAATCATTTTTTTCTTTATCTCAATTCATATGATGTGTACATCCACTATTAATAACCCAAATTTTATTCTTGCTAAATTTATAAATAAGTGTTGTTTCAAAATACCTTTCATCTTCTTCTGAATCTTCTTTCAAAGCTACAGACATTGTCTCAATATATTCATCAATGTCGGTGTCTATGTCTTTATCTTCATCTTCAACAAGGTAACATACCTTCTTGCCTTTGTCTTTGTAATATTGGTTACTCCTTATGTCATACTATTGGTTGCTTCTATATTCTCAATCATCCTTTCTGTCATTAGATCTTTAATTATTATTTTCATCATTTTTCCTGTTAGGGCATCTGGCAGCAAAGTGTCCAATTTATTTACAATTAAAGCATACCAAAGGTAGTTTACCTTTATATCTTCCTTTACCTTTGTGTAATATTCTAGTCATTAATGCTTCAAGTTCATCAAGGTCTCTCTCATAACTTTCATTGTCACTATCATTTCTTATCATGTGTTTGTTAGCAGATTTACTAATTTTTAGAGACGACATAAATGCAGACTCAATAGTAGGAACAACATTATTGTCAAAATTGTTCAACACAAATGAAATCTGTCTACCGACTAGACTATCAATTGTAATTATATTTCTAGGTGTTTCTCTTATTTCATATATTGCAGAGACTCTAATAGCATAAATAGGCAATACAACTTTGAGAATCTTACTTATAATGGTGTATTCATCAATAACTCCACCTGCTCCATGAATAAAATTCACAACCTCCTTGATTCGGTTACTATACTGTGATATGTTTTCTCCTTCTTTCATTCTCATGTCATCAAAATTTCCTCTAAGACTTTTAGCTTTAGCTCTTTGCACATTTGCATCTCCTCCATGAACTAGTATAAGCATGTCCCACATATGCTCGGCTGATGTACATGTCTTGACATCTTCAAATTCAGTATCAAATAATGAAGAAGCAATCTCTATAATCATAGTATTGTGTTCATGTCTTTATCTCAGCTGATCAATATTCAAAGGTCTAATAGGTAAGGTGAACTCAATATCCAAGTATTATGTTATATCATTTCCAATCCCTCATAGATATAGTCTCATTTTGCTCTTCCATGTTGAGAAGTTGTCCTTGTTCATCTTAGGCACATCTTTCTTATACATCTTGTGATCTTTAGCTTAAGTCCTTTAAAACTTTCCTTCTAAGAATTGTATGCTCTGATACCAATTGTTAGATAACTGAGAGGGAGGGTGAATCAGTTACTTCCAGTTATCCTATAGTCCCAAATACTCCCAGATGTATATAACAACAATTTCAAACATATAAATCAACTCAGTGAAATATAAACTGTGATCTCAAACTCATCTACCGAGTAGTAGTAAAACAAATATTGTGATTACCGATCAATTTAGATATAGTAATGTGTAAATTAAAATAACAATCCAACACATCCATACACATTAACATATAGATTTTTAATGTGAAAACCCTGCTAAGGGAAAAAAACACCTGGGACCGGTAACCCAAAATAATTCACTCTTCTAAAGTGAGCTTGGTTAAGAGACAACCATGTTAAAGGTTACAATGCACACTGTTAGGTGTGACCTGGTTAGAGGATTTATCACTAATAGTTCTCCCTTGACCAATCATTCACTATGGGGTCAACAAGAAAACAATCAACATTCATTGAATGTCGTAAAAAGATAAAGACTATTAAATCCCACTCGGTTAAGAGATTTATCTATAACAATAGTTAAACTGATATAGTAATGATCCAATTCAAATACAACTCTATTTGAAGATTTTCATATCTATGTTAAGCACAATAATACCTTTGATCAAAATTCACTTCAGTCCCTCTGATTCTCCATACTCTATTCTTCTCGGTAAATTCTCTTTCTCTATCGCTCGGTCATTTCTGTAGAAATGATCGGTTTTGTCTTCAACTAGTTTGATCAGTTATGCATGAATTTCATCTCTTCAACAATATACATGTGTGTGTGTGTTATTCATAATAAATCTCTTGTCTCTTTAAATAGACATCATAAACCGTTTAATCTCCATCCTTAGATTTTGACGCTTAATCTCCATCATTGATTTTACCACTTCAACCTTCCTTGGCAGTTGTGTCAAAAACACGTTTCAAAATACAACAAGTATATGGGAGAGACTAATCCACATGACCATGTTAGCATAGAGTACATGCATGAACCTACTTACGTCATGTGACTTTTTCCTGGAAGCCTAGGAGGAAACACCATGGAATGGTTCAGGAAACACCATGGAATGGTTCTCAAAGCTTACACCTAAGGTAAAAAATTTTGAGGAGTTGATTCAACAATTTATCCAACATTACTCCTATAACATACAACATGATGTAAACATGATGGATCTGTGCAACACTAAACAAAAGACTGGTGAATCCTTTACACACTTTCTATAGAGGTGGAGGAAAATCTTTGCACAATATTCAAGAGCTATTCCTGAAACTGAGAAAATGGAGATATTTGTCAATAACTTGGTACCTGAGTTGAACTACACATTGCAGATGCAAGACTCTCCTATCTTTGATAGGATGATCAAAAATTCCATCTGTATCAAAGAAGTTATTGTCAAAAAGGGAGAGATCACTCTTCAAAGTGAAAACAAATCTAACAATTCCAACTCCAAACCTAAATGGTGGAAGCAAAACAAAAATGTTGTCAATGATGGTGTAGTTGACACATCCAATGTTGGCTCTAAACCTGAGGTGTTCAATCTGACTAACAACATGCAAGCAAGCAAAGATGCCAAGGTAATGACCCCCATACCTAAAGAAAACAATGATAATAGCAAGGGTCGGCCATGGACTTCAAAACTCAAAGAACATTCACTCCTTTGGGAGAACCTCTCGAGACTGTTTTGAAGACACTATTGGATAACAAAGTTCTCACAATCCCAGATTCCAAACCATGGGAACCCATGGTCAAACCAAGGTGGTGGGATGATAATTCTTACTATGTCTTTCACAAAAACATAGGACACAAGACTAACAACTATCTTAATCTCAAACATGTTATTCAAGACCTCATTGAAGGAGGCAAGATCTAAGTGGAAGGACACACTACCAACCAAGATCATACAACATTTAACAAAATATTCCCTAATTATGAGAAAGGGGAAGCATCTAAAGGGAAAGGTAATGAGGTAAACTACACCTACTCCAATAATGATAACATGATCAATATGCTAGACATTAAAACTGAATCAATTAATGTGGTCACAAACAAAGGTATTTCTTTCCAATCAAATGTAGTGACTCGGAGCCAAGCCCAAATCACAATCAAAGGACCCAATTCCTCATCAAAACCAGCATCAATGTCCAAGGTTCCTATTTTTACTATCCCCAAACCAGTAGAAAAACACGTGGTTACTATTCCTGTAGCAAAGTATGACTTGGTGGACCAATTGCATTGAACCTCTGCTAAAATTTCCATTTTTTAGTTGCTTAAAATCTCCACAGTGCATAGGGAAATCCTAGAACAAGCCCTACATGCCGCAAATGTACCAAAGGACCTTGATATAGACAAATTCCAAGCAATGGTTAATCACATCTTAGCGCCACATTACCTATCCTTTTCTAAAGAGGATGATAAATCATTGACACATCCACACAATCAACCCCTCCATATCGAAGTCCTCATTCATAAATCTCGTGTTAGACACATATTGATAGATGGAGGCACATGATTAAATATTTGTACCCTTAATCTTATCAGGAAACTAGGTCTTTCAGAATAGGATATTGATTCTAGAAGCAACATCACTATTAAAGCTTATGATGAGGAAGAAAGATCCTCTAAAGGTATTATTGTTCTACCCATCAGAGTCAGGCCGATTGAAAGGAATGTCACATGTCAAGTTCTAGATCTACCCCTAGCTTACAACATCCTGTTAGGGAGACCTTGGATCCACAAAATGCAAGTTGTACCGTCTACTTACCACTAGTGTATCAAGTTACCATATAATGGGGTGGAGGTGACAATTCCTACAGATGCTAATAATACTTGCAACAATATCATGGCAAGTAGTATGATTCCACATAAAAAGGAAGCTATAGATGAAATTTCTCTTGAGACTACCGAAGACATGGTGATGAAGAGTTTTGGAAAAACCTTAAAACTTGAAGAAACAAGTATGGGAGAATACAAGCTGGACATGACTCTGTCATTAACAAAATTACCAATATGACTCCTGCCTAACATTGATATGATCATAGACCTCACAATAGGCTACCAAATGTATTCATTAATGGATGGTTTCTTTGGCTATAACAAATTAAAATTTCTCTTGAAGATCAAGAGAATACCTCATTTACATGTGCATGGGGAAACTTTTGCTAGAACGTCATGCCATTTGGGTTAAAGAATGTCAGTGCCACATATCAAAGATAAATGACTACTATATTCCACGATATGATGCATAAGAACATGGAGTATTATGTGGACAATACCTTGGCTAAATAAAAAGAAAGAAATGCTCATATTGATAACTTAAGAAAAATATTGGATCATATAGACCAATTTCAATTCAGGCTCAACCCAAAGAAGTGTGCCTTTGGGGTCCAATCAGGAAATCTCTTAGGATTTATTATTTCAACAAAAGGAAATGAAGTAGATCCTGCAAAGGTCAAGCCTATACTAGAGATGACTCCTCCACGCAACATTAGTCAAATTAGGAAATTACAAGGGAGACTCTAGTCAATCGTGAGGTTCATGTCACAACTTGCAGATAGAGTGCAACCCTTTACCAAATTACTACATAAAGGGGTCACCTTCAAATGGGATGAACATTATGAATCCAACTCTAGAGAACTAAAAGAGTACCTGGCTACTCCTCCTATTCTTATGGCACCCATTCATGGAAAGCCATTACTCCTGTATATTTCAGCTACAACCACCTCAATAGGAGTATTTCTCACACAAGAGGATGAAACAAAGAAAGAAAGTGAAATCTACTACATCAGTAGAACACTAGTGGCCTATGAACTCAATTACAAAATTATTTAAAAAGCATGCTTAGAATTCGTATTTGCATCATAGAAATTGAGACACTACATGCACTCACACACAATAAGGCTCATTGCCAAGATAGATCCTTTGAAGTACCTCCTGAGAAAGACAACATTAACAGGATGTCTGGAAAAGTGGGTCCTTATTCTAAGTGAATTTGACATTGAGTATGTAGACAGAAGGGCTATTAAAGAACAAGTCCTCGCAGATAAACTAGCTGATTCACCACTCCAAGATGATGAACCTTTAAGGATTGAATTCCCTGATGAACCCATTATGAATCTAACTGAGTATCCATGGAAGATGTACTTTGACAATTTTTCACGCAAAAAGGCTCTACAGAAGGGGTTCTATTTGTAACTCCTCAAGGATAAAAGATACCAAAGTCCTACAAATTGATGTTTCCATGCACAAACAAAATTTCTGAACATGAAGCATTGGTAAATGGTCTTAAGCTTTCCATGGAATGGAAAATTGTAGAGTTACATGTGTGTGGTGACTCCCAGCTCATTATCAATCAAGTCAATGGAGATTATCAGACGAAAGATGAGAAGTTGATGCCCTACAAACAACTAGTTAATGATGTAAAGAAGTACTTTGTCTTCATCACATTCTAGAAAATACCCAGAATGGAGAATAAGGTTGCAGATGCTATTGCTACACTGGCATCCATGTTACAATAGGAGGAACATGAATTCCACTATGACTTCTTGGTGGAAGAATTATCCTATCCAGCCTTTGATAACCTTGAATACCAAGTAATCTATGATTTGTACACTCCAGACCAATCTCGGTATGCTAATATGATTGCTTACCTAATTGACCAAACAATTCCTAATAATCTATTCCAAAATGAGAAAAGTGTTGGAATTATTGGAATGATGTACTGAGAGGGGAGGGGTGAATCCATACCTCTAAAACTTTTTATGTGATTGGCCCATTAACCTTTGTGCCATCAGATTTGTATATACCTATCTATTTGTTCATCTTAGATTATGTATGTTTGATCATAACATAAGTTATTTGTATATATAACCATTCAAGAAAAATTCATGAAAACAAATAACACATAACACATGATATGATATCACAGAAAACTCTTGTTAGGAAGTAAAAACTGCGGTGGGGATGTCTACCCACAAAACTTCACTATCTGCAGATAAGAAGGGAGCCGGTAAAGGCTTACAATTGATCACTTCTGATGATCTACCATGTTAGGAGTATTGGAGTGGATACCTATTAGGATCTACTTCATTTGAAGCTTTTATGACACTGTTAGGTGTGCACTCTGTTAAGAGATTTATCAAAGAACTGTTAAGTCCACCTTCTATAAAAGGATTTCTATTGTGATACACTTGTTAGAATGAAACTAAAATATAAATGTTGATCTGATAGTAAATACAATCTCTAATTGTTGATAATAGATCCTGTATAGCTTACAATGTATGTATAATCACCTTGAGTGATTGAGTAATACCATGTCTCTGCTTGTCGGTAGCCTTACTATGTTCTTGATAACTGTTGTGATCTATTTCTAAATTTTTGCATGAATTATCTTCTCTTGCTTAGATGCTCTCCATGGCTACTATCATTTGTCTAATTATTACAAGTCTTTTTTATTACAAATGATGGAACATCTATTTATACTAGTTTCTAGCTCTATTCTAGATTCACGCTTTTCAAATTAACTCTAGATCCAAGGTTTACAACTTGACCTTGATCATTAGTTAGATATGTTTTAGATCCGTTAGGATGCTTTCAAACATTTACAATTAGCTTGCTTGACCCTCAAGTAAAGCTTTAAAATAAATAAAAACTCTATAATTAGAATTACATTGCTTTATCTGACGTGTAAAGTTAGATCCACTTTTTTCGGGTTCTCTAACTGACTGTAGGTTCTGATGGTCGGGCTGCTCTGTCAGTCTGTCATTTTTTCTCTCCGTCGGTGTTCCTTACTTGAACTGTTCGTTGGGTATGCCTTTTTTTCTCCGTCGGCGATGTTCTCAAAACTGTATCATCGGTAATGCTTGTCGTCGGTAAAATCTATACTTAGCATTTTCACGTTAGACATTTTGTCCTGTCGAGTATGCTTGTTGTCCGTTGGTTATGCTTGTAGCGATGACCTTTATCATGTTTTTCCCTTTAAGTATACTAATGGAAAAACTTAATGTCATCAATCTCCCCCTTTGACATTAGTATCAAAAACTAATATGTGCAACATACTTGATGCATTAGTATGTACACCTGTGTATACTTCTTCCTTAGTCATGAAATGACTCCCCCTATGCATATGCCAGTAAGTGTAAGTTTATGTACATATCTATCTTTGTTGTACATACATTATACATATCCTCATTTAGTGTTTTGTACATATGTATACTTTCCTCCTTTTTCTTACTTAAGTATATTGTAATACATTCCTCCTTTTTTAATAATGAGGGAAAAGGTACTTACATCTTTTCAAATATGTGAGAGTGTGAGACTTTGATTTCCTCCATCATTTCTCCCATTTTTCTTTTAAATTATCAAGTTCCATATGCTCAAGTGATATCCTCACATGCATGTCATATATACTGTCTACTACGGACATCTCTGGGGTTGAGACTAGATTTCTTGCATCTGTAATATGCTATTGCAGAGTGGTGAGGTTTGGCAAATTTTGAGCTTGAAGCTCTGCAACCTCATTTCTAAATTGAGTCTCTGCATCCCATATTTCTTGTCTCAATCTGTTTACCTCTGTAATATTTTCATGATGCAACTTTATTGTGTTTGCATCATAGGTTAAACTTAGTGCACTAGCTGTTAGATCTGAATCTAATTGTGATAGCTTTTCACTATTCTCCTTAGTGAATTTTTCTAATGTCCACAACTTCTAAACTAATGTAACAACCTCAGAAATCATAGGTTCTAATTCACTTGTTAGTTCAGATAGATTTACCTTATTCTCTGCCACTTCTTGGCTAATCTTCTCAACTAGTTTGTGTTAATACTTCATCTCTGCCTATTCTTCCATTGCCTTCTTTGCATCTACATTCTGATTTGTAATGGCATCGGTTAGAACTGCTATATGTTCCATGACTGATACATTTTCTTCAAGTATGATATCTGGAACAAGTTGATGTAGAATGTACCTTGCCTTATCAAGTGCTTGGGCTTTCCTATGTGCCTTTCTCATCTTTTCTTGTATTGCTTTTCTTTGGCACATTACTCCAAACTATTGAAGTTGTTCTGTATCTAAAGTAGATACGTCCCACTTGGGTATTTCTATTACTTCATCAAGTGTGACAACCAAGATATCTTTCTTTAATACATTTTTCTTCTTTTTCTTTGGTTGGGTGACAGATTGGTGTACTACCATTTGTAAACCTTGAGATTGGGTTGATTTTGTAGGTGAGGGTCGAGAAGAGTAAGCATCCTATTGTTTCTGTTCTAAGGCCACTGACTGGTTTTGTGAAGATGTCTCCTCATTGGCCTTAGGTGTATCAAAAGATTTATCTTCTTTTTCCTTCATGCTTTCATCCTACTTGAATTCTTCACTCTTTTCCTTCTCTTCATCATTTCTCAATGTATCATCTATTTTGTTATCTGCTTCTTTGTCCTTTTCAGTAGACACTTCTTGCTGAGTGTCAGCTGCATCTTTCATTATTGTATCTGTATCCTTTTGAGTATTTGATGCATCTTTATTTTCATCATTACCCATGTCCTTGGGTATGTCATCATCTTTCTTAGATGATTTCTCTTGAATTGATTCAATATCAATAGCATCGATTAATATATTCATGTTTGTCGGTGTATTGACTTCTGCAGTGTTAATAGTTAAATCCTGTCCGTCGGTATTGCCCTGTGCAACATTGATATCTTCATCTTTTTGCACTTCTACTATAGGGTCTTCTCCTATAATGTTATTGACAATGTTGTCTAACCATGATTCATCATTTATATCACCAGTTAAGTTACCTTTTATTGTCAAATCTTCTTTGGTAACTTCTTCTTCTTTGCTCAAGTCAATATGAATTGGACTTGGGGGTAAAAGTACGAAGTTGTGTCGCACTTGAGGACCATTTTCTTAGTTTTGGCCAAAATAATTTTGGTCATGCATATAATTTTAAAATCTAAATATACCCTTTTGTAGAGATCGGAGTCTAGATTATGGTCATATAATTTTTATTGTGTTTTGATTACATATAATATATTATAATTTGAAAAATCTCCAAGTAGGTATTTTAACATTGAAGAACATACTCATTCGAAAAAAGAAAAAAAATAGCAAATCATTTTAGAAATTTTTAAAACTTATATTTAACACTAGAGGAGAGAGTCCTCTTCAAGAATATATAATTTGTTTTGAATTTGGTGTAGATTTGCTAGGGAAAATGTGGAGGGAGAAAAAAACTATTAATTTCGGGTAACTCCGAATTTGAATAGTTATAACAGACAAAATATATACCGAAAACCAATCTTTCTTTTTTTATGCACAAGCTATACATGTCATCTAAAACATATTCTAAAATTAGAGGAAAAAAATATTATTTGCATATATTTAGTTGGAGGGAACTAGACCCTACATTTTCAGCATTTTTTGAGCAATTAAAAAATGGACTTCAAAAATTAAAAAACTAGGTCAATGCTTATTCAAAAAATATTTAAAAAATTATAGGCATAAACTACATCCAATTTTACACATTTCATTATTTTACATCATTTTCAAATTCTAAACACAAATGCCTTTTATGTCATTAAAGTTTAACAATTTTGCATGTCGTGGTCCTCTTCCTTTGTAAAAGTGTGACACAGGTTTGTACTTTTACCCTTGGTGGATTTTGAATTTCTTCACTTTGAGTGTTGCCAAGAGTAGTGTTTGCCCATACTTCATCTACAACGTCAGTATGTTTGGGGCCTTCTAGATCACTCTCTTCTTTATCCATTTCAACAGATGAGTCATCTTGTATATCTTTTATGATGATTGGTTCTTTCTCTAGGCTAGCTTCCTTAGTGGGATTTTTGAGTATCTTGCACCACTTCTTAATGCTATTCTGATCAATATCAATTAGCTTTCCCTTGAGAAATTCATATGCTCTCATTTTTTGTGAGAACTCTTTTTCATACTTCTTCATTATCTCAGTGATTTCTTCCTTCACTGTATCATAAGGCATAAGAGTAACAAGTACTCTTTCTCTTATTTCCTTTTCCTGACGTAGTGCAAATATCCATTTGGCTAACAATCTCTCTGATAGTTCTTCAGGAACATCATATTCTAAGAATTGTAGTGGAATGTAATGGTGTTTGCACATTTTGGCAATTATTGCTTCTTCAATCTTATTTTGATCCTCTGTACTAAATTTTAACCATTTCCTAATGTTAGGATATGAAATAGTCTTGCATATTTTCTCAATGGTTGTAGGAACCACAGGTTCTTTTTCCTTTTGTATCTCTACATCAACTTCATCCATAGCTGAGTCTTCTAGATCTTCTCAAGTTCTAGTCATCTTCCTCGTTTTAGTCTGAGTTTGTTTTGGAGGAGCTGGTTTTCTCTTTTATATCCTCACTCTTCCTTTCTATAATGATGAAGGAGTTGATTCCTTTGCAGTCTGGATTCTTTTTCTTGAAGTTGCGATTGTTCTTTCTTTCTTGGGTGTAGGAGGAGGTGGAGAATCTGACTATGTTCCCTCTGATTCATTCTTTTCTTCTCCTTCACCGATAGGTGACTGTCCTTCAGTTTGTTCCTCCTTACCCTCTGTTTCCTCTTCACCTTCTTCTGTAATTGCAAACTTCTTAGTTAATTTTTTAACCATCTTGTCCTTCTTGTTTACAATATTTTTGACAATAAGATCTACCTTGATCTTTTGTTTGGCTTCCTCATAGGTGCCAAATCTTGGTTGTTTGTTGTCAATTGGTACATTCAATAGTGCCTTGATGCACTCATTGGTTTGTCCTTATTTGATTTCATATTCTAACCATGAAAGCCATGACTTCCTAGGTACTACTGCTTGGATATAAGTGAAATCAGTATCTACCATAAAACATATGTCCTCTTTGTGTTCTTCTATCAAACTTTCAGGAATCCTTGTTCTAGCTTGCAACATTTCCTTAATGG
>MU225826.1:3635369-3671683 GCA_018584345.1 Thuja plicata | reverse complement strand
CTTACAAGTGTTTGTTCTTGAAGATCTTATGGTGTTCATGTTCTCCTCAAGTTGATTCAATAGGATCTCTGCAAGATCCATCTTCTTTCCTTGTTTGATGATTTTGAATGTTGTGCTCATAGCAATGTTTGATATGCTATTCATTCTGCTTGCCTAGAAGATTTTGTATCCTACCACACATGCACCAAACTTGAGTTCTACGTCGGTGATAGTGTTGACCTTGAGAGCTCTTTTGTTTGATTTAGCACCAGTCAAATTTTCCACTTCCTTTAGCAATGGGTGCTTGTGAGCTTGTGGTTTGTTGGTTGTAGGATATCCAGTAACTGCATGAATAACATCCTTTGTTATTCATTTTTTCTTACTAAGCCATAGAGTCTGGTTGTGCAATCTACTAAGAACTATCTTTATCCATTCTCTTTTGAAAACTTTGGGAAAGTGCAGTGCATTCATGAGTCCTTTCACTTCCAGATGCTTGTGTTCTTCCTTTAGGTTTCCAGACTCATCACAAAGTGCCCTGTAGGCATTATCTATGTCTATATCTCCTATTTCCAAGATCTTGCACTATATATAGGACCTTACGTCCTCTACCAGCAAAACCCTAGGTGGGATTCTGGAGAATGCTTCAAAATCATTAGGTTGTGATGCAATTTCTGGGTGCAGCTTGTAACACAAGTGCCTCTACTAATAAGATTGATTATTTTCCTCTTATCTTAATCTTTTCAACTCTTGAAGTTGATGCCATCATGTTGCAAAATTTAGGGTTTTTCATAAATCAAACAGTGCGGTCGGTGAATGAGGTTACTTACTGAATCTCTTTGATTGCCTATGAATCCTTTGAGTGGTGTTGAGTCTTGCTGAGGTCACTCTTCAATTTTCTCTTTAATTGCTCTACTTGTCTCTCCTAGATGCTCAAAAATTGCAGGTGGGAAATGAGTTCAGCCGTCGGAGTTTTATAACTTTTGTGCCCTAAGTTGTCATTAATTCTCACCAACTCATCAGTATACAAAGACTAAGTTCATCGGTTGAGGCATAAATAACATCTTTGGTGTAGGTGCAAAGCATTAGGGTTGCTAGCGGCTTTGGTGACTTCACCGATGATGGTCAGTAAAGTGGTGAAGACAACTTTTGTTGCCTCAAGGATCACCGATGTCCATCGTTTTACACTTAGCAACTTGGTGTTTGTGTAATGATGGACACATTCCGGTAAGTAGTGCTAACTTTTCTGTGTGTGTTCACTGATGCAGATTTGTACCCAATAACTGATGGTTTATTTTCAACAATATTTACAAGTGACAATATGGTGCATCTTTAATAATGCTAATTTGTCTATATGATCAATATGTAATGGAACCGATGCATATGTATATAACTTTTCATAATGCAGTTCCATACTTACTTGTACAATTTAGTTGGATGTAGTGATGCCACCAGGTCCATTGGATGGGGTGTCATCATTTGTATTACTTGTTCCAGCACCTTTAGTATTTGTGGCTTTTACCCACATCTTTTTTCTCATTTTCTTGATATTATCAATGGTATTTCCATTGGGATGAGTACTTGTATCTGTCAGTCGGTCTTCGCAATCTTTTATCACATGTCCAACTTTATGATAGTGTAAACATGCCATTCCTAGATTGAACCACCCTCTTGGTTTTCTACTCCAATTTCTCATACAGTTGGTAGATATGTGACCATACCTTCCACATGCTGTGCAATTTACCCATGTGTTATAGTCCCAAACATATGAGTTACCTACTCTTGTTGGTTTGTAGCCATTATTAGGTGCTTTTGGTGTCCATGCTTTCTTATTCTTTTTCCAGCATTCCTGATATGTATGTCCATTCATTTTGTAGGTAGGACAGTACTTGTCCATATAGGTTTCCTTCTTTGGATTTGTCACCTTGGATCTGCATTCATATGCCTTGTGTCCTTGCTTGTGACATTAATAATAATTACAAATGAAAGTAGATTGTGATTGAGGATGCTCAGTAAGTCTTTGAATCTCGGTATGGTGATGCTTAGTAAGTCTTTGAATCTCTGATTCTTTTTCTTGTAGCTTTTCTATTATTTTCCTCCTATCATCAATAGCCAATGTTCTATCTAATTTAGCTTTTCTTGAATCATTCATGACATCAATCATTTTTACCATCTGAGTTTCTTGACCGATTTTTAGCATCTTGATTTGCTTTGTCAGATGTAGATTGACTTGTTGTAGACTTGTGATCTCTTCTACTGATGTGTCTGAAGCTTTTCTCATTGATGATTCAACATAGTTGAAGTAATCTGGGATCTCCTCTTCTTGATAATATTTTTCATTAAGCCTTGTTTCCATGATCTTTCTTTCATCAAGCAACTTTCTCATACTTACTCTCGCCTCTTTATACTTCTCATAGTAAATCTAAATTTGCAATTGCTCATTCTCATTAGTCTTGTCCAATCTATACTTTTCCATTGTGTGGATATTTTATCTTAAGTCTTTAAGCTTTTCAAGAAAGAGACTTAGCTCTGATACCAATTGTTGGAATTATTGGAATGATGTACTGAGAGGGGAGGGGTGAATCAGTACCTCTAAATTTTTTTATGTGATTGGCCCATTAACCTTTGTGTCATCATATTTATATATACCTATCTATCTGTTCATCTTAGATTATGTATGTGTGATCATAACATAAGTTATTTGTATATATAACCATTCAAGAAATATTCATGAAAATAAATAACACTTAACACATGATATGATATCGCAGAAAAATCCTGTTATGAAGTAAAAACTACGGTGGGGATGTCTACCCACAAAACTTCACTATCTGCAGATAAGAAGGGAGCTGATAAAGGCTTACAATTGATTACTTCTGATGATCTACCTTGTTAGGAGTATTGGAGTGGAGACCTGTTAGGATCTACTTCGTTTGAAGCTTTTACAACACCTTTAGGTGTGCACTTTGTTAAGAGATTTATCAAAGAATTGTTAAGTCCACCTTCTACAAAAGGATTTCTGTTGTGATGCACTTGTTAGAATACAACTACAATATAAATTTTGATCTGATAGTAAATGCAATATCTAATTGCTGATAACAGATCCTGTATAGCTTACATTATATGTATAATCACCTTGAGTGATTGAGTAATACCTTGTCTCTGCTCGTTGGTAGCCTTACTGTGTTCTTGATAACTGTTGTGTTCTGTTTCTAAACTTTTACATGAATTATCTTCTCTTTCTTAGATTCTCTCCATGGCTACTATCATTTGTCTAATGATTGCAAGTATTTTTTATTACAAATGATGGAACATCTATTTATACTAGTTTCTAGCTCTATTCTAGATTCACGCTTTTCAAATTAACTCTAGATCCAAGGTTTACAAATTGACCTTGATCCTTAGGTAGATATGTTTTAGATCCATTAGGATGCTTTCAAACATTTACAATTAGCTTTCTTGACCCTCAAGTAAAGCTTTAAAACAAATAAAAACTCTATAATTAAAATTACATTGCTTTATCTAACGTGTAAAGTCAGATCCACTTTTTTTGGGTTCTCTAACTAACTGTCAGTTTTGATGGTCGGGTATGCCTTTTCTACTCTGTCGGCGATGTTCTCAAAATTGTATCATCGGTAATGCTTATCATCGGTAAAATCTATACTTAGCATTTTCACGTTAGACATTTTGTCCTGTCGGGTATGCTTGTTGTCCGTCGGTTAAGCTTGTAGCGATGACCTTTATCATGTTTTTCTCTTTAAGTATACTAATGGAAAAACTTAATGTCATCAAAAAGAGCCTTGATTAGGATGGCATCATGTTATGTACTCATAAATAATAACTTATATCGATGAGGTCTCGATGGTACACTTCTTAGATGTTTAGAACTCGAAGAGTCAGATCACGCGTTAAAAGAAGTCCATGAAGGTGTATGTGGGTCACATTCAAACAAATTTTCATTGGCAAATAAATTGCTCAGAGTAGGCTATTACTGGCCTACCATGGAAAATGATGCTATTCAATTCTCCAAAACATGTCATAAATGTCAGACACATGGAAATCTCATCCATGCTCCTGCTAGAGAACTTATACCTTTCATTACACATTGGCCATTTCAGCAATGGGCCTTTGACTTGGTTGGAAAAATATATCCCAATTCTTAAAATGGACACAAGTTCATCATTACGACCATTGATTATTTCATGAAGTGGGTCAAAGCCATGCCGTTAATCAAAGCCACTGGCAAATAGGTGGCTATGTTCATTTTAAACTACATTATCTGTAGATATGATATACCCTCTTCAATTGTAACAGACAATGGGGGCCAATTTAAAAATCAAGACATTGATGACCTTTGTGAATAGTTCCACATCACTCAACATTGCTCCTGAATCTATTACCCTCAAGGTAACAGACAGGCTGAAGCATCTAATAAGAATATTCTCAAAATCCTACATAAAATTGTAGGTAAGTCTGGTAGAGACTAGAATTTACAACTAAATCTGGCACTGTGGGCCTACAGAACAAGTATCAGAACACCAATAGGAGCCACTCCATTTGCCTTGGTCTATGACACTAAATTAGTACTACCTATTGAGGTTGAAATCCCCTCTTTGTGAATATCTTTACAAGGTCTTGTTATTGATGAGAAATACCGCATCCATAGGGTGAATGCACTAGAATTACTTGATGAGTGCAGACAACAGGTGTTCAACCATCTAAAAGTGTACCAAGCATGAATGTCCAAAGGATACAATAAAAATTTCAAGCCATGACAATTTCAAGTGAGGGATCTCATCGTAAAGGAGAATCCTAAGAACCATCCTAATAGAGAGCAAAAAGGAAAATTTGAACCTAACTGGTTAGGACCTTATGTTATCACTACTACTTTTGGGACTGGAGCTTATCAACTAGCTACACTTGAGGGAGATGTTCTTCCAGATCCTATCAATACTCTACATTTAAAGCGGTTCTATGCTTGATGTTTGGCTAGCAGAGCCTGTAGAGTGAAATAATTCTCAGAAAATACCAAAAACATTCAGAAAATTGCTCCTGAAGAAATCCAAAAATAGTGGAAAAAGTCCTAAAGAAAGGTATCCTTGGTGAAAACCTGGCAAATAGGCACCTTGATACAACAAAAACATTCAAAAAAGAAAAAATAGCAAAAAATTGAAAAAGAGAAAAGTGCCTTGATGACAACCTGGTAGAACAGGCATCCTGGTAGCAAAAAGAATAAAAAAGTTTTGCTAAGTGGTGAAAACTTGGCAATCAGGTGTCACTTGTATTCTACACTCTATCTATCAATACATTGCTGATACTAAGCCTTCACAATTACACCTGTGCTAAGAGTTGACTTTTTTTCCTTACGAAAATCATATCCTTGCTTGGGATTTGTCTGCATTTTATCTTAGGATCAAGTCATTATGCACTGGGGGCATCTTTTCCAGTATGATAGGTTGCATCTACTAGGTTGTGATAGGCTGGTTTGTCTTGTGATATGATTCTTTTCAACATTTGCACTAAACTGTCACTTTCATGAAACAAGGATGGCACAAACATTGCACTAACCTGAACGGTGTTTCTGAGACCTACATTGGATTGCAAACAAGAATAACATTATACACAAACATGGAACGTATATTGCTTGAATTCTGAACTTTTTGATTGATGAATCTCTACTGCGCTTGAAAATGAATCAAATAGTATTTCTCAATACTACCTAAACACTATTTGATCTTGGTTTGATTATAACTCTTTTAAGTCCTGATGATGTTTTAACTAGGGGCATCTAAGCATTTATGAATTTTTTTTATTGATTCGTAATTGATAGTTTTTATGTCTTTCGAGTTACTCCATGACATTTGCGCAAAGACAAAGAGTCGCAAGGATAGGGGGTATAATGTTTTCTTGGTTTTCTATGTATGGTGATTATTCCAAATGATCCTATAAATTTCACCTAACTTAGATGTTTATGGTAAGAGCTACCAACATGAGTGGATAACCGCATATATCTCGATCTTGGTTATGTGTTAACTACGGTGAGATTGAAACAATTTCCTTGTTTGTTTTCTAACTCAGATTCTCAGTAAGGTATACGAAGCATAATGTACCCAAGGATATGAATTTTCAAGGTCATTGTGGGTCCAATATCTTTCCTTACACAAAATCTGATATAATAAAAGGGAGGTGAATATTTTTTTATCCTGGCTTCTATGCCTTGATGCCTAAGTTTATTTCTGAAATTTCAATAAAATATAGTATTTATACTTTCATAATATTAGTGGGTATTAGTGATGGTTGTACTATCAGATGGTATCCATTTTGAAAGGCACCCAATGATGATAAAAATGTCCAAAATCTACCACTCAGTGACAAGTCCTAAGAGTCTGCATATAGCTACATTTAGAGATTGCATGATGCATTTTGAAAGAAGTAAAAGCATAAGGAATTTGAGCTCAAAAATGATTTCTATCTTCTTCTAAAAATCCAAGTTAAATACATCCATTTACTATTACTAATATTTATATCATTGCACATCCATAGCATACGTTTTACATTCATAAAATGAGACAGAAAAGAAAATACAAAAATGAAGCATTTATGCATTGCATTTGATTTCTACATCCTAAGTGCATCCATACATCTTACTTGCATAAAGAAAAAAATCAAAAACATACATTTGCATATTCACATAGTATCATTTACAACATATATATATTAGTGATAAATCCAACACATAAATGATGGCATCATCTAATCTAACTCATCATAAAACCAAGATACAATCACATGTGCAAACAAATCTATCTAAACAGAGAAAAACTCATGAAACATGTCAGAATCAGAAACAACTGCATCAGATATATATCTTAAAATATCATTATACAAAGATCAACCACATGGCACAAAGTCTACACAAAGAGTATCAGAGAGTCGGAATGAATCAGATATATGTGTGTGTGTGTGTGTGTGTGTGTGTGTGTGTGTGTGTGTGTGTGTGTGTGTCATCATACAAAAGAAAGATCTCAAAAGGATCCAGATATACAATATACATGTGTGACAAAATACAGAATCAACTCTAGCTTCCTTCCTCTCCCTGATCTGGAGGAGGAGGAGGAGGTGGTGGTACAAATGGTAGTGGAGGAGGCATGGCCCCCTCAGACTGTTGAGAAACCCATGAATAAGAAAGTGCTCTCTAGCCCTCTGGAACTGTAGCATGGTATAAAGCAAAGTAATAGGCTGCTCTCTATCCCTGGTGAGTGGCTATCCGAGCCTATGCATCTCTCTCCACTTTGAGCATATCACCCTATCTATCTCGCTCTACCCTAAGATGATCCAACTATGCATCCCTATCTGTCAATAGAGCCTCTAAAGTGGTAATACATGCTCTAAGTTGTTCTCTCTCCTATTCACACTGGGATAATGGGCCCCCATCTCTGCTAAAATCCTTTCCTAAAGCTCTGTCCTGTGATCTGTCAGGCTGCCTTTGTTGTTGCTGCCTCTATTGTCTCTGCTGCTCCCTCGTAAGTAAAGGACCTAGATCTATTTGGGGAGAAACAAATCTAAATCAGGTGTGCCAACCCTCTCCACTGCCACTAGCTACATCTACAGTGCCACCCACATCTCCACCTCCCCTATCATCTTCACCATCATCTCCCTCATCTGGAGGAGGACGTCTCCCATCTCTACCTCCATCTCTACTTCCATCCCTCCCTCCATGTCTACCATCACCTCTATCTCTCTAGGATCCTCCTCTCCCTCTGGAAAGACGATCATCAGTATCATAATCTATTAGGTCCTCTATACGAGGAATAGCCTCCTCCAGAACTGTGAATTAAGGAAATGGATGCTGAAGCATCTCTGCTATGTATCCATTCGAACAACCTATATCTGTAACATAATGAAAAAGATCCCAATCAACTCTGACCATGTCTTTGATCTCCTGATGGACAGTCTCATAACTAAGCTGGGCACCCCATAATGGTGCCTCATCACAGATCTAAGCATATACCCTCACGTCCTGGGTCCCTCACTATCACCGGTCGAATTGTCTTAAGACTCGGGTATGAATAAATTTCTCTACAACATGTCTGGTCCTCCCAATAAGGTACCTGTTCTGAAACAAAAATGGAACATGTCTGGCATCTGAGGTCCACTCCTCATAGTCTAAGTATGGCCGCCATACTACCTCTGTCATATCATCAAAAAGTCTCCGGCAATACTCTACCTTGCTTAGATGGGGTTGCTGAATCAAAATGGCATACATATAAACATAAGGGTACTCAGGTGCCCGCTACCTATCTACTATGGGTTGTGTCACTAGGATGTGTTCCCAGGCCCAGATCTGAAGAATCAAAATGCCTGCAGTCATGCTCTGAGAATAATGATACACAATCTCGTGAAGCTCTCAGTACATATGGGCCAAAATACAACTGCCCCCTGCAAATCTCTGTCTCAAGCCTACCATCTGCTCTAGCATGTCCACCCATCCTATGAAGAATCCCTGCTATCCTCTGTCTAGCATTAGGATGCCACCAATCAAACTTGCTAAATATACAAATAATCAATCATAATGATCACACATGTAATCCCAAGAAAGGTCTCTCCGATCAATGGTATCATCCTGGAAATACTGATGAGTTGCACCAATCGCCACGGCAGAAGTCGACTCAAAATGCACCTCGCGGCCAATAATGGGAACATGCAGTATGTGCCATACATCCTCAGGAGCAACTGTCATCTCCCCGGTTAGGAGATGGAAGGTGTTGTGCTCTAAGTGCCATCTCTCGGCAAGAGCAGTCAATAGCCCCCAATTTACCCCTATATCAGGTAAACCAATCAAGGATCATAATCCACACAAACTACTGTCTCCTTCTCATCATCTGACAAAATTCTGGCCAAAGCAGGCACACATCCTGGATATGTGCCTCAAAATGCAACTACCTCAAAATTGACTTTTTTTTGCAAATGACAGATGAATCAATGATCTATCTATAACAACAAATGTAGAATCATGTTCAGCTAAGTGAGTCTGGATCCACAGCAGACAAACAATTCAAAATAGATAAGTTTCTGAATCCAAAAATGAGATGCGATCTTGGAAAAGCAGGGTGCGATCTCTTTTCCTAGATGCGATCTTGGAAAAATAGGATGCGATTGAGTATACAAGGTACGATACCAAAAATCCTAGATGTGACCTAAGATACAGGGTACGATCTTGAGAAGAAAGGATACGACATAACTGGATTTTTCTGCTAAAAACAAGTCAAAATATGGAAAACTGGATGCTATCCAGGAAATACTAGATGTGACATAGAAAAATGGAAAAACAAAATACAATCTGGGAAATACCAGATACAACGCGGGTTTGATAGAGTGTGATCTAGAATCTAGGATGCGACCCAGAACTGAATGGGCTCTACAAGCCACTAAAATGCGTAAAATTCAAAATTGCAAAATTCACGAGGTAGTTTTGCGAGTACTTACTAGAGGTGCGTAATCAGTCGGGTGCTGATGTCGATGATTGAGCTTGAAATGATGCTTCCTAACTGTGACCACCATCTTCTCTACAGATCTCTCAAATTTACTATGAATAAAAGTGAAAATAAATAGTAAAAAGGTAATTTTTGAGAGATATATTGGCCTTTTGAGCTATTTAGGGATTCTAAAACTCCTCCCAGGAAAATTAAACTCATTTTGTTCCCCTACTGATCAATCGGGAATGAAATCGAAGTGATAAGTTTTGACAAGAAATTTAAACAGCATACATGGCAAAATTTATCATTACACCAGTAGTACAAAGGTCATCTCCAGTGTCAAATCCTTGGTCTGTGACGTGCAAAATGAGAAAAGAAAAGGAGCTACCTAAAAGGAAAGTCTGGACATTCAAGCCAGCTTTAAGAAAGATGCTATTGAAGAAAATTCACAAGCTCACTTTTCCACACAAATAGCGCAAGTGCATTAAATCCCTTTTTCATGGCACAAACTTTTTTGCAACTCCTGAAAATGCAGAATCGCACCATTTATTCTGACAATCTGTCAAATTGCACATTTCATCATAAAGCTTGGTCCACCATCATTTTATCAATCTCATCACTCATACTTTCATGTAATTAACTTGATACTCGTGTGTTTTACTCTTAAAAGAGATCATCTTTTTCCCTTCTTCTACTCTGCTCTTTCCTGCCTCACCCGTTCTAGCAAGTGATACATTATTTCCAACAGAGGGATTTTATTCTTTTTTTATTTTATTTCATTCCTGAGGGGTCATGATCACACTATCATCAATCGATTTTTTGCTCAAAACAACATCAAAAATGACTTCGTTATCAAGCAACTAGGGGCATGACAGTTTCCTTAACTAAGTCAGAACTATTAGATAGAAAGGTTTGGTTCTCATAAGCTAGATATCTTGTGTTTCCTCATTTAAAAAGATTCTTATTAAGCTCTTGGCAGCTTCATACTGACTTTTGGAAGACAACCAAGTTCATAATTGGTATCTTTAAGATCTTTTATTGACCTTTTGATGACAACCAAGTTCAAATTCAATTCTATCAGTTAGTTCAATCAAGTGTGAGACTGATCTCATCAGGCATTTCATTCGATCATGAGAAAAATTATCAATCTTTCTGAAGTCAAAATAAAAAAAATTCTTTGAATCAATGCGTTTCTCACACATCAATTCAAAGAGGGGCAAGTGTAACCACCTAGATTTGGTCTGCTCAGACCATATACCCTATTTTCCCTAAGTGTGATCATACCCCCAATTATGTCCAGACAACTCTTCAATCAGCTGGCATAATTCATTCTAATCAAATTTAATCTCCTAAGTGATTTAATCACTCAATTTTATTAATCACCTAAGCCAATCAAATCAAATCAATTTAATTCAAGTCATTTCAAATCAAACATGGCTAAGGTAATTAATTTAAGAGGAATTAAATAAATCCCTATTATATCAAATTACTTGCAAAAATCCTATCTTCTAGCCTAAATTAATCTAATTAATTGGCTATAGTCCTAATTAATTATCTAAAGCAATAAAATCTTGAATAATTAATATTCCTATTTTTGAATTAATATATTTAATATAATTCATTTCATTAATATTCCCCTAAACCCCAACCTAACCTATGTCAACCACCTTAACCCTGGGTTCAAACCCATCCCAATCTATTCACCCCATGCTAAATCTAATCCTAATCCTATTCTAACCCACCTCTGAATGATGTCACATTCCTAAAAATGTGGTTAGGAACTCAACCCACTTGAGAAAGTCAACTTTCTCAAGCTTGACTCTCCCCAAGTCCACCTTCTCAAGCTTGCCTCTTACACCCTTCCCATGCTTCTTAAAGGCTCTCATTAATGCCTTATCAATGGAGATTCCTTAATCCCATGCTTCTTTAATGCCTTTGGCATTTATTCCTGTTACACCTCATTAATGAATTTTTCAACTCCATTAATGAACCTTGTCCCCCCCTCTCTCTCTCCCTCTCTCCTTATTTCTTCTATAAATAGGAGTTTTTGAGCATAAATAAGCCTTCATTTTAGATTCAAAATGCATTGTTATGTTGTTAGGATTTATATAGATTCATGTAACATTTAGTTTCCATGTTTATGCATTGCTATTATCTTCATTTCTAGAACTAGAATGCATGTTATTTAGATATCTTTCTTGTTTTTAATAGAATCTTGCATGCTAGGTTGTATATGTCACTGGAAAAGACATAATCTGAGGGCTATTATGTTGTTTTCACACTCCTAGTTAGAAAGCAATAGATCGATTTTAGTGGATTTCCATGATTTAACAACCTTATTTTCACTAACGTAATGATCTATTGAAGTGTTGTGTCATAGGTAACATGTGCACTATTTCACACACACACACAATTATCTAGTGGGTTTGACTCCCACCAAGGTTTTATCTTAACTAGGTTTCCTTGTGAACAAATCTTGGTGTTATGTGTTATGTAGTGTGGATCTTGCATTACTTTTTTTATCTTTTAGATCTGTAAGTTGTTAGAATTCATAACTGGTGAATTCTCAAAGAACCCAGTGAACACTTACATGCAAATAACCTGTCATGAATAAGAGAAACTGAAAACACAGAAGAAGTGGTCTAAAAGCCTGAGGCAAAAAATGTATATGCACTAATGAATAATTACAAGAGATCAATCCTTGTAAAAAAGGAGATCAAAACCCTAAGATGAAATAATTAATAATTAATAAGAATTAATTATTAATGAGCTTAATTTTAGTTGAAGAGAAAATAAAGTAATAGGTGACTTAATTAATAAATTAATATAATTTAATTAATTAATAAAAGAACCTATATACTCCAACACCCTCCCTTAAGAGGAACTTAGGTATTAGCTAAAAAACTAGGAATAAATGAATAAAGTGGGAAATGGGTCCCAACAACAAGGCCTGATGAGGTACCCAAGTACAAGGAAATCTTTGTGAAATGGAGAAAAGGAGAAAACCTAGTTGGAAAAAAACACCTCTCCAAAAAGAGATGGAAAAAAGAGTAGAAATGCAATGTATCAAAGACTCTCTCAAAACCATAAGTACAACCAACCCCCCATGAGAGAGGATTGAGACTCAAAAGTCCCCCAGAATGATAGAACCTCTATGTTGATGATCACACCAATGTGGCTCCAATGCAAAAGAAACAAAGGTAATGGAAAAAGAAGAGGAAAACCCGGAATGTGAGGTGAAACTGGAAGGCCTAGCTGATGCTTAAAAGAGAATGCATGAGAATCCTGTAATGGAATCTCCAATGAAGGTGGGATAACATATGTGTTGAATCTATCATCTAAGAGGAGATGAATGTCCTTTGATATATCCTCAACAACTGCACTAGGTGGCTTAATGCATGGAATGACAATATCAGGCAATGCTGAAGAGGAATCCTGCTGAACAAATGTAAAATCAACAAGAGGTGGAGGTGTAGAAATCACAACACTGGACTCGGGAACAACACATAAGTTCAAGTGACCCGAATTCATCTTAATAGGCTCTTGTGAAAAAGGAGAGTAATTCTCTGACAATGGAGATGGTGGACCAAAATAAGAGAAAGAGTACAAGCGAGAAGAGTGATCAACTATCCTTGTTGCAACAATATTTCCTATCTCACTATCTTTTATGTGCATTGAATCTCATGTGAACTCAAATATCTTCGCTATTTGACTGTGAGTAATTTGATAGATAGAGAGAAGATTAGAGGACAAAGATGGAACACATAGTACATCATTGAATGCACCATCATAAATGTCAATATAAAATTTGTCACATATAGTCATAACAGTGTTATTCCCCATTAAAATGTGTGGGGTAGGATAAGCCTCAAAAGAAGAGAATAAATCCCAAGAAGATGTCATATGGTGTGAAGCACCTGAATCTAGTAGCCATCTAAAAGAGTGTGGACTAGTGGTTGCACATAATGCATGAATCTTTCCTACGTCTTGTCCATCTCTCTAGAATGATGATGAAGAGGAAGACCCGTCAGAAGTAGAAGAAGGAATATCAATGTTGCTCTTCTTAAGAAGGGATGTCAAATAATAAATTTATTTTTCATATCCATATATCTTCTTCTTATAGAAATGAGACTCATCATGATTGGGAATTTTAAAATAATAACATTTAGGTCTTTTTGTCTTTGATTTTTCCTCCTTAGGATTAGGTGGGCCAAAGGATTCTTGAGAACTAGAATCCTTTCGAGACTCTGTGGTCTGTGACTTCTAGTTCTGCTCCTACTTCCTTGAAGATGTGTGAGCTACCAATGCATGGTTCTATGATCCTAGAAGAGCATCCAAATGTGCAATCTTAGATTTATCTCATGTCAAATGATCACATAAAACCTAAAATGTAGGCATGGTAAATTGTGGACCCAAAGCATCCATGGTAGAATAGAAGGTAGAAGACAAAATCTGAAATGGACCTCAAAGCTTAGTAAGAATCAGATAAATACACTTTGTGTTAGTCTTGTTCTTACCACAACTCTGCAAAAGTGATTAGAGTGATTTTAAATTCATCAAAAATCCTCAATAGAGGGAAAATAATTAGGTGTCAAGGAAATCAGTTCCGCCTCAATCTACAGTGCCCTGAACTGATTAATGGTGCCAAAAATATCTTCAAACTTAGTCCATATAGCCCGAGGAGTTGTCCAGCCCTCTAGGTGAAATATAAGACTATCTAAAACATGCAAGGACATCAAACTCATAGCCTAATCCATTTTGTTTATATGTTGTATATCCTCAAAGGGATGCTGCAAAATAGGTTGATTCTCATCAAAATAAGACCATAACTCCTTAGACATGAGAAGTCTAGTCATATGTGCCTTCTAGGTAAAATAATTGTGTGGAGTAAGATGGTTACATGTAGATGTTTCCACCATATTGAATGTGTTTTAAATAGATAGGTTTTTGATTTTTGATACATAAAATAAGAAAAAACACCCCCCACAACACAAAGATCGAAACCCAAATACAAATTTTAAAGCTGAGAAGCTATGAAATGCAAAGAACACTTCTGACTATTGCATGTGTACCTGATCTATTTTCTGATAGAATATACTATAGATATGGTGGTGGTACCCTAAATTTTGAGAATTTGGAAGTCCCAAACCATTATCAAGAAGAAAGTTTTTCCATACTAAAAAAATTAAAGGAAGGAAACTTTATGACACAAATAAATTAAACTAACTAATCGAAGCCTTCAGAAAATGCTGGAATTTCAACCTGCTACAATGATGATGGCGACAGAGGCTGAAGCTGGTCGAATTTTAAAAATCTAAAACTGACCCAGTTCAGGAAATCAAATTTGCTATCTTCAGCGAAACTCTTATCTTTTCACGATGTGTTTTGGATTTTCGACCAAAGCCAAATCCGAAAGTTAGGTAGTTATTTTTTAGTTAGTTTATTGTATTTTCAAAATATTTTGTAATAAGGGTTGTGTCTTTTCACCTTAAAGAGGTGTGAAAGAAACTCAAACACATATATATACATAATATAAAATGTAAAGAGACAACACAATAACAATACAATATAATACAATTTCACATATTTGGATAGTTTTTTATCAACATGTATAACATGGACATGGATGTATTATTTTTTCAAAATCAATAAAGATAAGTCCTTTTTCTTTCACATGTGTAATAGTTTCATTATTATTTCAAAATTAGTCCCTTGGATAAACCAATAGAACTTCTTCAAAGTGATATTTTGATGTGCATGCTTCCTAATTTGATTTATAGTTTATATTTTCAATTGGTTTTCTCATTTTGCATAGTTAAATTCTATTGATTGATGCCCCGGTCAATTGGGCTGTCATATGAGAAGTATTACCTTTTTGAAATATCTATGAATTTGTTTTAGGTTGCATGTACATTCCATAACACCTTTGAAGTGATAATTTTTCTTGTAAAACTATCTCTGAGGTTGAACATAAGATTGGAATGATCTTGACTCTATTGCCCGTGATAGAATAAGGCACTGGTCTAATCATTATTTGGATTATAGTTATTCAATTCATTGTTATAGTTTTGTGATATCTTATCTATATTTTTATTTCAATTTACATACATATTTACTAAACATTCTTTGAATTACTCAAAGTATTTCAGTTTACAGTTTATGATATGTTGCTTACAATTTGATTTATTCAAGCCTACTTGCCATCTTGAGAGATCGGTTGAATTATATACATAAGTTATCTGCTATAAAATGCCTTAAACCAGTAGATAGTGGTTAAGGTAAAGGTTCACCCGCCTTGGTCTTGCAGAGCTAGAAGTGTAGGGGAAGAGGATCATAATCGATCATTCCTGTTAGTTGGCCAAAAACAATTGGTTTTCCAAACATTGGATTGGCAAGTCCATAGGAAATCCAATTCAGCATTTTTGGGAACCAACATATGGAAAGATCACTGAAATACCTTTCCAACGCCTCTTTTTTTTGAAAAATAGAGCCAGGATGTGGAAGTTATGCCTCCCAGAGGGAAAAAAACATTTGTTGTCTTTAACTGTGTAAAAATGTATTCAAATAGAAAAATCTAGAAATTAGAATGGGCTCAGAAAGAGCTTTCCGACGATATCTCGTTTGCCCAATTTTGATACCGCATGAGAAATTTATGAGAAAAAAACCACATGCCACTCTTTGTGGAAAAATGGCCAAACTAAATGACAGGTTGAAGGACGTCAAATTTAAGCCTTTGTGTAAACCTAAGAAAGATGACATCACTGCCTGCACTGAATTCAGCGCCCGCACAGGGCATACCTTCAATATTTTAAGGAAAAAAAGCACCTAGCTTTTTAAGAAGTTTTATAAAAAAATTTGGAAATTAAAAAAAATTCTTTATAAAAAAAATCAAAAAACCTTTTGATTTTGATTTTTCTCGAAAATTGTGTTTGTACAACCATAAACTAGGAGGGCAATTTTTTTCTCCACATGCTTTAGAGGCCAAAATAGGTCAAATTTTATATCAAAATTCATCAAATTGATCTTTTGAAGCTGATGGCAAGGTCTGCTTGGACCCAAAGTGCTCCAAAAAATAGTACCTCCTTGGATTGGAAAAAAACAACCTTCAAACCCTCACAAATCAGACTTTGTGTCCAAAAAAGACAAACTTACAGTTGATGTTAACTAATTTCAGCATTCTAGATTCAATAGTGAGGTCAAACGAGACTTAAATGCATAAAAAGTTATCTTTCAAGACAAGTCCCTCAAAAGATGAACAAGAAGTTGCAGGTTTGAAGCTCTGATCATACCATGTAAGAATTCATAAATGGTGAATTCTTAGAGAATCGAGTGAATACCTGCATGTTGGAGATTTACTTCTGGCAGCTAATTGATTGTATTTTTGTCATTGATGACAACATATAATACACAACAGTGTTCTGTATGTACTTATCAGAATGATGGTATCAAGCCTTGCACGGTTATATTCATGTTTTAGACATGTTGTTTATGTTTTGTTCATACACATAGACTTAGATATGAAGTTTCAGTTGTGTTGTGTAATTCTGTTATGTGGCAGTTACAGTTTCTGGAGTTTGTCTGTACAGAGCTGATGTATTGCATTAGTTCTTGAGTTGCACCTATCTTTGTGATATGCATGTGTGTATTCAAGTTTAGTTATGAGTTGATGATAGTTATCTAAAGGCGCCAAACGTGTTTCAAGAAGATTGCAAAGTTAGAGTTAATTTGGTGAGGCCGACTTAGTGAAGCGTCGCGTCTATTTAGTTTATATTGTGCGGTTGTAATTATGCTTGCGTGATTAGAAAAGCCAACAAGGGTGTTATGAAGAGTTGTCTAACAGGTCCCTTGATCTTATACTTTGAGGAAGATACTTATAGCAAGTCATTTGTGGAATGCTAAGTGTGAATGATAAAAAAAGATGCAGGAAAGTGCAGAGCAAAATATCAGTTGAGTGTCATTCATCAAGGATCTATGTGAAGAAGAAGTGAAAGATTATAATAAACTAGAACTAATCAAGACAACAGGTCTACTCTACAGTTCATCATTAGATATAGTGCATATTTGTTCTTCAGAAGGTTGTAGCCTTCACCATTAAAGCAGTGAGCTTTTGGACAGTGAGTCCTCACCCTTAACCGGGTTATTTGTAAAAGACTCCTAACAGGGTCAGACCCTTAAACATGTCACTATACTTATTGCATTGTAAAGAACAAGTCCTAACAGGGTTGCAAGATCTTCTAACAGGGATTATTATAAACAAGTATAGTTCATTGTGGGTGTTAATTCCCACCGGGGTTTTTACCATTTGGTTTCCCCGTAACCAAATTGTGGTGTTGTCTATTGTGTGATCTGAATGTGCATTTACTTTATTGTATTTTGAAGTTAATAAGAGAAAATAATTAAATTGGCTGATAACTGATTCACCCCCCGTCTCAGTTATCCTTTGGGACTATTCTAACACTGCATGCAAATAACCCGTCACGAATAAGAGAAACTAAAAACATAGAAGAAGTGCCCTAAAAGTTAGAGGCAAAAAATGTATATGCACTAATGAAATTACAAGAGATCAATCCTTATAAAAAGGAGATCAAAACCCTAAAAGGTAAAGCCCTAAGATGAAAGAATTAATAATTAATAAGAATTAATTATTAATGAGCCTAAGTTTAGCTTAAGAAAAAATAAAGTAATAGGCGACTTAAATTTTTTTTTTTATAAATTTTTATATTAAGTTTATTTAAACTCCCATTTCGGGAATCGAACACAAGACCATACAATTACAAAGAGAAGCAACAACCATTGCAATGCAGGCCAATGCCTAGTAGGCGACTTAATTAATATGATTTAATTAATTAAGAAAAGAACCTATATACTCCAACATAAGTGGTTTAAGTGAAAATAAATTTTATAGGTGTACACAAATGATTCACCCCCCTTTAGTTGTGTTTGCCTCCTTTTGGGCCTAACAATTGGTATCAGAGCTAAGTCCTTTTGAAGAAGCTTAATCGCTTTAAGGAGATTCATCATGGAAAGTATAAGGAAAGAGAGTCCTAAGTTTGATGGAAGAAACTACCTGATATGGAAGGATCAGATGATTACCTACCTAATATGCATGGGGACAAGAGATGAATACTAAGAGATTACTAAGGAACCTTACACCATTCCTAGTGACTTATCTCAGGCTACTCCTAACGAGAAGGATAAATTCAAGTAGAACATATTAGCAAGGGAAGATTTGGTCAGTGCCTTGTCTGATTTAGAATACTCTCACATCTATGGATTAAGGACTGCACATGAAGTATGGACAAAATTAGAAACTATTTATGAAGGTGACAAGTACATTAAGCAAGCTAAGTTGCATGGATTGAAATTAAGTATGAAGATATGGAGATGAGTTAAAGTGAAACTTACTCAGCCTACTTACAGAGAGTAAATGATTTGGTTTGTCAAATCAGATGTACTGGTGGTACCTTTTCTGATAATGAGGTTGTAGACAAAATTCTGAGATCTTTTCCCGCATGTTAAAGTGAGAAGGTTGCATCTATTGGGGGATTGAGGACTATAAGAGATATTTCAAAAGAAGATTTGGCAGGAAGACTCTGTGCCTATGGGATGACTACACTTGGTAAGGAACTTTCAAAGGTTGAAACTATTTAAAGCTAGTGTGACTAAGTATTATAAGGGAGAAATTTCTTCTAAGAAAAAATTCAAACACTATGCTAAACAATGGGAAGAGATCATGGAAGAGGAAAGGAAGATTGATGATCTTGAAGCCTTGATTTTGAAATGACTACCTAGGGTTTCTAGTAAGTATGAAGGAAATTTGCCTTTGAAATGCTTTAATTGTAATAAGATTGGCCATATTGCATCTAGATATCCTAATAAATCTTCTAAGGAGCCCAAGTTTAAATATAAGAAATTTCAGTCTAAGGGATATAAAAAAATTTATGTTGAAGAAGGTGTGACTGATGATGAGTCTGGAGAAGAAGATAAAATTGTGTTTATTGATAGTAAAGGAGATAATCCTAATGAAGAGAAAGATTTAGTTTCCCATGTTGATAAAATAAGTGAATGGGTCACTGATAGTGGATGTTTGCATCATATAACTGGTGATAAAAATAAGTTTGTGAAATTTGAATATTATCAAGGAGGTGTTGTTAGATTCTGTAACAATGCCCCCTATTTGATTAAAGGAAGAGGATCTATTACTCTTGATGGAAATAATAGTACTGACGATGTCTTCTATGTTGAAGGATTAAGACATAACTTGTTGAGTGTTGGAAAACTACTGGATAAAAGATACTGATTAGAATTAATGGAAGAAGTATGCAAAATCATTGGAAGCAGTGGAGATCTAATTACATCTGGTACACAAAGTGTAGGTAATTTATTTCATTTGAAAAAAATTAAGAATGAGTTCTTGGTTGCTAAGGTTGATGACATTTGGTTATGACATAAGAGATTTTATCATGTGAAATTTGATAATATGGTGAAAGTGATGACATGTAACTAATTGAATGTTTGATAATGTTAAGTTGAAGATAATGCAAGACATTAAATCAGTTAATGGTTTGTATTGTCATTCGTGTTAACTTGATATCATCTATATGGTCATGTACATAATACCAAAGACTTCAAAGAATCAATAGAACAAAGGTTATGCTTTCAATAATGCACAAAAGTCAAGTATTCACTAAGTGATAGATAGCACCGACGGAGTGCACACCATCGGTAAAAGCAAAGAACCAAAGTCACACTGATACCCGATGAGAAGAATATAGTGTTGCCCAACGAAGTAAGAACACAAGATGCCTGAGAAGCTGAAAATAGAGTTGCCCGACGAGTAAAATCTGATAATGTCCAAGGGACGGAGATCCCAAAGTTGACTGGAGTCACACCGATGGAACTAGCAGTTGTCACTGATGACTAACTGAAGAGTTAACTGACGGAACATAGAGTTTAGAAAATGACAAAATATTTAGCTAGCAGAGCTTAAGGATAGAATTAACTGGTTTTTTTCTTTGTTTTATTCGACCAGAGTTAAGTGATTGATTTAAAGAAGATTTATACAGTTGGCAAGAAGATAACTATGAGATAAATCAGGAGTGAAGCTTTAAATCAAATTGGCTAAATTGTTTTTCATGCCAAGAATCAAGAATAAAGAATCAAGAAATATTGAATATCATGTCTATATAAGAGGCAAACCTTAATTCATTTCATGGGAATGAAAAGGGGAGTGAATAGAAAGAGGATGCTAAAGAGATACTGATGAATAACTACTTTATGCAGTACTGATCAATCAAGTTGAAGGAGAGCTAAGAAATTCTACAGACACTGACAAACAATGAGCACAACATCACAAAGAAGAAAGTGTGGAGCAGAAAGAATTGAATTGATACATTGATCAGAGAGGTAATGTACTTAAATAGATCTGAAAATCTGCAATTCAAGTTGCATTAGAAATAGGTCATTTTGTTTTAGTTTAACCATTGAAGCATAAAGTCTCTTAATAGAGAAGGACTTAATAGTATTCTATATATTGAGGTACATCCCAAGGAGTACCAAAAAGGTTGATTCATGAAAGTAGCATTAGATATGCCCAATGCCTATTGACGGTCTAAGAGAGAGGCTGATTCAAGGATGGCACCATTAGATGCCCGATACTAAGTGACAACCTATATGTGTAAAATCCTCTAAAAATGTCACACCTAACAGTGTGTTTGAAATCTTTAACAAGGTTGGCTCTTAACAGGGCTCACTTTAGAAGAGTGAAAATTTGGGGTACCGGTCCTAGTGGTTTTTTCCCTTAACAGGGTTTTCACGTTAAAAATCTATGTGTTATGTGTGTATGGTTTATTACTTTACTATTTTACATTTCACATAAGCATTTTTGGATTCATCGGTATACTTTGTATATTTACTGTATTTTAGTAAATAGTTTTACTGTCTATCGGTAATCAAGGAAAACTGACAGACAGTTAATTATTATAAGTATTTATTGGCATGCATCTTGTAGGGACATAATAATCTGAGGTTTATTTGATCGGTGGTTAGAATAAAGAAAAATTTTGAGGCCATTGATTCACCCCCCCCTCTCAGTTATTTCTAACAATTGGTATCAGAGCTTGTGTGCTTAAAAGGAAGGTTTCAAGACCTAGGTCAAAGATTACAAGATGAACAGACAAGATGTGCCCAAGTTGAACAAAGATAATTTTGCTTCATGTCAAAGCAGGATAAGACTCCACTTATCAGGTATTGGTAATAATGTTACCTAATTCCTTCAAACTGAATATGTGTTGCCCACAGGAGCACCAACATTTGAACAAATGAGAGAGAAGCATGAACATAATGGCATGATGATAGAGCTTGCTTCCTCAGTCTCTGATGCTGAATTTGAAGATGTAAAAGAATGCAAAACTGCAAAGCAAATGTGGGACAAATTGAAGCTTGTACTATTAGAGTAGTCATAGCATAGCTAATAATTAAATCATTTAATTATTAGTCTATTTACTCTAGACTTAAGTTATACTTAGGCAGCGCTTATATTTCTCTAGGGTTTTCACCTTTAGGGTTTTGTGATTCCTTTTATAAGGATTCACTTCTTTGCATTTCACAAGGAGATTGTATTTTGTAATTCTATTGTTGATAATATAGAAGCTTTTTTCTTTCAACATGGATTTCCAGTCTCTGGCTTTTTGGCCTCCATAGCTTCTCTCTTCTGTCTTTTGCTTCTGTCTTGTAACTGTCATGCATGCAGGTGTTCTTGGGAGGATTTGTCTTTATCAAATTTGACATGGTATCAGAGCTCTCCTGTTGTTTGTTGTTCGTGTTTTGTTGAAGCATTTCAGTCATAGAGGGTTTCAGAGTTTTTCTAGTGTTTTTTGTTGTGTTTCAGGGGCAGGCTTTGGTTATGGTCACTTTGGGCTCAAACGGACATTGCCATTAAGCTCAGAGGACCCCAAAACCCCAAAAATGACATAAAATTTGTCTATTTTGGACATCTGGACTCTGGAGGCAAAAAAAATTTGGTTCTTATGCCATACGACACAAAAACTGAGGCAAAAATAAAAAAATCAAAAAAACCTTCTTTTTTCAAAGGTTTTTGGGCTTTGGTTAGCGCAGCCAATACAAATTCTGCAGTGCCGCCACCACACCGCCTCCACCGGCTGCGGGCCCTCCGGCAGCGGCCCCCGCCGGCCCAGGCTCCGCCCTCCCCTGGCCTCTGTTGGCAGCTCCTCTGGCATTCCGGCCCGCTCACCGCCCAGCGCCACCTCCCGGCACCACTGCCTCCACTCTGCGGCCCCCGCTGCCGCGCTGGCTCCCTCCGCCCAGTGCCCTCTGCTGGCGCCACTATCTGCACCGCCCCGCCAGCTCCCCTGCGCCGCTCTACCAGTGGCGGCTTGTTGCTAGCCCCCACGGGCTTCCTTGCAAAGTGGTCAATCCTCTTGGTGACCAGGGGCTCTGCCCTAGCCCCCTGTGGTCATATGGCACCCAGGGGCCTATTTTTTTTGCAGCCCCAGGGGCTTAAGTTTGTTTTTTGGGGCCTTTCTGACCCTCCTGGACATTTTTTGCTCTATCTTGAGCATTCGGGGGTCTTTTTCTGACTTCCATATACCATAGGAAAGCTCTTTCGGAGCACTTTCCAATGATGGTAGTTAGGGTTTTGGGTTCTTCCATTTTGATAGCATTTTTTCTGTTGAAGTCCGATGTCTATTTTTGCCTTCCGGGAGTCATATCTGGCTCATCCAGACTCCAATATCGTCAGAAAGCTAGTTTAGTGACCTATTTAGTTGCAGGGGTCTTTTTTCCAGATTCTACTCCAGATTTTCTCTCCTCCGAGTTTGGCAGTTTATGCACTCTGGTGGATTGCTTGGTTCTACAGGTCCTGGGATCTCTTCTTCTAATTTCATAGCTCACTCTTCTTTCTGACTTCTGAACTTGTATGATTCTTCTGATGCATTCTTTATTCTATAAACGCACTGAGATAAAGTGCCTACTTCTATTTATCTGGGATCTTGTACACCTTGTGGTTTTAGTACTCGCACTCTGTTATAAAGTGTCATGGGGGGTTCTGATGCTTATGTCATTTTAGGCGCATCCACCTTTGTCAAGTGAGCATACCTTCCATGATATTAGCCAATGCTGTGTGTCAATGACACCACCCTTTATCTTGTGTTTGTACTTTTGTTGCACTATTGGTGTTCCTGGTTCTTTCTTCTATAGATATTTCTGGCATTGCATTTCAGTGTTCCTGTCACCTCTCCCAGTTCAGCATTATGGGGGGGTTCACCTGTTGGTTCCATTGCTTCCTGGTTCGATTGATTAGCTCTTCAGACATTGTCTTCTCTACCTGGTCATGCACTTCAGTGGGGGTTCCAGCAGATTCTCCTGACATAGATTACAGTTCCATGCTTCGGAGATGCTTCTTGCTCATTCTTGTTACTCTCTCTGGGACTTTCCCTAGATTGAAGGCTTAGTTTCCTTCATCTATTTTATTTCTTGTACTTGGGTACCTGATCAGGCCTTGTTGCCAGGACCCATCTTTCCTGCTTTCTGCAGTAGTTTAGCTATTTTTCTTCTCCCTAAGTTACACTTAAGGGGGGGTGTTAGAGTAGTCATAGCATAGCTAATAATTAAATCATTAATTATTAGTCTATTTACTCTAGGCTTAAGTTATACTTAGGCAACGCTTATATTTATCTAGGGTTTTCACCTTTAGGGTTTCATGATTACTTTTATAAGGATTCACTTCTTTGCATTTCACAAGGAGATTGTATTTTGTAATTCTATTATTGATAATATAGAAGCTTTTTTCTTTCAACATGGATTTCCAGTCTCTGTCTTTTTGGCCTCCATAGCTTCTCTCTTCTATCTTTTGCTTCTGTCTTGTAACTGTCATGCATGCAGGTGTTCTTGGGAGGATTTTTCTTTATCAAATCTAACATGTACATGGTGGTGACAAAAATATTTTGAGAGCCAAGGCAGAAATCCTTAGAGGAAAGTTTGATGATCTCAAAATGAAAGAACGAGAAAACATCACTTAGTACAACACAAGAATTAAAGAGGTATTCAATGCTATCTGAGGAGTTGGAGGTGTACTAGAAGAAGATACAATGGTAAGTAAAATTCTAAGAACCTTGTTGCCTACTTATGCTATTAGAGTTTCTGCCATTCAAGAAATGAGAGCAGTAGAAAAAAATACAGTTACTCTTGATAGTTTAATTGGTAGACTAATTTCATTTGAGATGAATAACTTTGACAATAGTGTCTTACCAAACTTAGATTCTGCATTTAAATCTTCTATGAAGATAAGAAAATCAAGTCATAGACACTCATCTAGAAAAGATAGTGATAGTGAAAGTGAAGAAGATTATCTTGATGAAATAGAAGCACTTATGGCTAGAAGAATATAGAGAGGCAAAGGTAAATACAAAGGCAAGTTACCACTTGTATGCTTTAACTGTAAAGAGATTGGACACTTTTATGGAAGATTTACTAACAGAAGAAATCATGACAGAAGTAATGATAGATCTTTTGAGAAGAATTCTGACAGAGGTGATTACAGAAGCTACCGACAATCAGAAAAAAGAGATACCCTAGACTATAAGGAAAAAGGAAAGAAGGTCAGCTACCTAGAAAAATGTAAGGATGATGATACTGACACCAAATCTGATGAAGATATCGAGATGGTGTTTGTGGCTGTATAAGATGATTCATATGATGATGAAGAAAGGTATGTAGAAACAACTCTCATATCTAAAATTAGAAAAAATGATGTTTGGATCATAGATAGTAGCTACACTCATCATATGACCGATGATAAGCACAAGTTTGAGAATTTTGAATATTACAAGGGTGGATCAATAAGAATGGGAAATGACACACCTTGTCTAGTTGAAGGTGGAGGAACAATAATGTTAAATAACCAGATAAAGTGTAGAATGCTTATTAGGTAAATGGATTGAATCATAATCTATTGAGTGTTTCTCAGTTGAATAATTTAGGTCACAAAGTAGCATTTGAAAATAAGAAGGCAAAGATCTTCAACAAATCTGGAAACTTGATTGGCACCGGTGAGCAGACAAAAGGTAACTTATTCTATCTGAATAATACTAACTCCACTTGTTTGATTACTACAAATGAAGACATATGGTTGTGGCACAAAAGACTATGTCATGTGAACTTTGACAACATGATAAAAATTAGAAAAAAGAGAAATGTCAGAGGCTTACCAACAATGACCAAGCCCGACAACATCATGTGTACAAACTGTCAAAAAGGTAAAATGACAGTCTAGTTTCAAAAGCAAGACCCATACATCTGATGCAATTCTAGAATTAGTCCATACTGATTTATGTGGACCCATGAGGACAAAGAGTTATTATGAAGATAGATATTTTATTCTCTTTGTTGATGATTACTCTAGAATGATGATAGTTATGTTTCTAAAAGATAAATCAGAAGCATTTAAGATGCTTAAATGGTACAAAGCTTTGGTAGAGAAATAAAGTGGTAAGGATCTAAAATGTTTGAGACTAGATAGAGGAGGTGAGTTTATATCAGATGAATTCACTAACTTTTGTAATGAGCATGGTATAAAAAGAAAGGTTTGTGCACCAAGAACACCACAACAAAATGGGATTACTGAGAGAAGGAATAGATCAATAGTTGATTGTGCAAGAACACTGATGATAGAGAAAAGCATCACCCAAATCTTATGGAGGGAAGCTATCAGTACTGTTGTTTACACATTGAATAGAGTACAATTGAAGAAAGACACCAACAAGACACCTTATGAGCTATGGTATGGATACACACCCAATGTGAGTTATTTCAAAAATTTTGGCAGTCCATATTATATCTTAAAAGATGATAGAAGTGGAAAAATTGACTCCAAGAGTGATGAAGGAATTTTTCTAGGGTATTCTACCAAGAGCAAGGCTTAAAAATGTCTAAACAAAGCCTCTAACAAAATTATTGAAAGTGCAAATGTAAAGATAGATGAATTTGCAGAGAAGAATGAACAGGAAAGCACTAAAGAACTAGAGGACTACAATAAGTTCACTTACAATGAAGAACTTGACACTATACCCCACCAATAATGGAGAGCCCCTAAGCTAAAAATCATTGCTTTCGAGCATCAGGCTGCAAATACCGAGGGTCAGGATAATGATCAAGATAATGTGCAAGGTAATGAAGAACAGAATGAAGATCAAAATAATGATCAAACTGATACACAAAGAGTTGTACCTATACTTGCAAGATATGTAAGAAGGAACCATCCAGAGATCCAGATCATAAGAGATAAGAAAGCCGGTACAAGAACAAGAAGTAAGTCTTTAAACTCAAATTGTTTAATTTGTGAGTTTGAGCCAAAATCTGTCAATGCTACACTAGATAATGAAGAATGGATAAGTGCTATGAATGATGAGATTGAGTAGATTGAGAATAACAAAACATGGTCACTTGTGCTAAGACTAGATGACAAGAATGCCATCAGTACAAAATGGATATTCAGGAATAAGCTGAATGAGAATGGAGAAGTCATAAGGAAAAAAGAAAGACTAGTATGCAAAGGGTATGCACAAGAAGAAGGTATAGTCTATGGAGAGACCTTTGCACCCGTTGTTAGGCTAGGAGTAAGAATACTGCTTGCTTATGCTGCATATAAAGGATTCAAGGTATATCAAATGGATGTCAAGTCAGCATTCCTAAATGGAATACTTGAAGAAGAGGTATACATTGAGCAACCAGAAGGGTTTGTCGATCCAGACAAGAGAAACATGGTATGTAGAGTTTACAAAGCCTTGTATGGTTTGAAACAAGCTCCAAGAGCCTGGTATGAATGACTTCATTCCTATCTAATAAGTATTGGATTCATAAGGACTAGTGAAAACAATAATCTTTATTTGAAGGAAGATACTGATGCTAACACTTTGATTGTTGAAATATTTGTTGATGACATCATATTTGGAGGTAATGATATGCTATGAAAATCATTTTCTAATGAGACAAGTAAAGAGTTCAAGATGTCTATGTTTGGAGAGATCGAGTTCTTTCTTGGTCTACAGATCATTCAACAAAGTGAAGTTATTTTCATTACTCAGTCCAAATACATCAAAGAGGTTCTGAAAATATTAAAAATGGAAGATTCCAAACCAGTTGGAATACCGATGGCTACTGGATGTAAGTTAACAAAAAAAGACAAAAAAAAGAGGTAAATCAAACTTTGTACAGATCAATGATAGGAAAACTCATGTATGTTGTACACACTAGACCAGATATTACATATGTAGTAGGAATTGTAGCTAGATTTTTTGCTAACCCCAGGGAATCACATATGACTGTTGTGAAAAGAATTCTAAGATATCTGAAGAATACTGAGGAATTTGGCTTATGGTATAGAAGAGAAGGAAAATTTGAATTTAAGGTGTTTACCGACGCTGGTTGGGATGGAAATATTGATGACTGAAAGAGCACAACTAGAGGATAATTCTTTATGGGTGATATATTTGTCACATGGATTAGCAAGAAGCAGGGATGCATCTCACAGTCTAATGTAGAAGCAGAATATGTTGTTTCTACTGCAAATTGCTCAAATATTGCATGGATCAAACAGTTGCTAGAAGGTATGCATATGAAGATCTTAGAACCAGTGACTATCTATTGTGATAACACCAATGCAATAAACATTTCCAAGAATCCAGTCATGCATGCAAAGACTAAACACATTGCCATCAAGTATCATTACTTAAGAGAACAAGTTCAAGAAAAAGAGGTGATACTTGAGTATGTGCAATCAATAGAACAATTGGCTGATATCTTCACCAAACCACTTCCAAAGGATATGTTTGAGTACTTAAGAAAGAGATTAGGGGTCAAACCCTTGTCTACTAATCAGTAAAAGACTGAAGGCTGCATCAGCCTAAATATCATCAGAATATCATTCATGTTGATGCAGGCAAAGAGAAGAACTTCAAAGATACATCTATATACAACAGGTATATATATATATATATCAGAACTGAGCACTTGAGCATATTGTTATATTACTAATGGATAAGGGAAATTCAAGGAATATATTATGGATGAAAAAATCACTTGACATTAATGTCAGATATCTGTAATGATATTTTTTTGGCATTATTGTCAAAGGGAGTGAAAGTATCCATATTATCACAGTATTCTAAAATATAAGAAGGATTATCCATTATCAGATTACTCCAACAGGGAGAGATCATATCCATAGGGAGAGAATTTGTATGAAGGGATCAATACAAAGAGGAAGAGTTTCTGACAAGAGAGAAATACATCAAATATGAAGAAAAATTAAAAGAGAGAAATTGACAAAAGAAGAGAACTCAACACATAAGAAGTAGAAAGATAGAGAACTGCAAGAATCAAATCTAAGCTATAACAGAGTTTACCGGTGGTCAGACATTTTTATCAGTTATAAAAAACAAACTGATTGGTAGTTTGATGAATCTCAACAATTGTATTTCATATTGTATTAGAAATAGTGTAGTGTGATAATATAGTATGTTGCCATCAATGCCAAAGGGAGAGATTGATGACATGTAACTAACTGAATGTTTGATAATGTTAAGTTGAAGATAATGCAAGACATTAAATTAGTTAATGGTTTGTATTGTCATTGATGTCAACTTAATATCATTTGTACGGTCATGTACATAATACCAAAGAATTTAGAGAATCAATGGAACAAAGGTTATGCTTTCAACAATGCACAAAATTCAAGTATTCACTAAGTGACAGATAACGCTGATGGAGTGCACACCATCAATAAAAGAAAAGAACCAAAGTCAGAGTGATATCTGATGAGCAAAAGACAATGTTGCCTGATGAAGTAAAAACACAGGATGCCTGACAAGCTGAAAACAAAGTTTTCTGACGAGTAAAATCTAATAATGCCTGCCGAACGAAGATCCTGAAGCTGACTGGAGTCACACCAACAGAACTGGCAGTTGTCACCGATGACTAACTAAAGAGTTAACCGATGAAATAAAGAGTTCAAAAAATGACAAAATATCTAGCTGGCAGAGCTTAAGGATAGACTTAACTGGTTGTTTTCTTTGTTTTGTTCGACCAAATTTAAGTGATTGATTTAAATAAGATTTATATAGTTGGAAAGAAGATAACTATGAGATAAATCAGAAGTTAAGCTTTAAATCAAATTGGCTGAATTGTTTTTCATGCCAAGAATCAAGAATAAAGAATCAAGAAATGGTGAATATCATGTCTATATAAGAGAGAAACCTTAATTCATTTCATGGGAATGAAAAGGGGAGTGAATAGAAAGAGGATGCTGAAGAGATACTGATGATGAACTACTTCATGCAGTACTAATCAATCAAGCTGAAGGAGAGCTAAGAAATTTTGAAGATATTGACAAACAGTGAGCACAACATCACAGAGAAGAAAGTGTGGAGCACAAAGAATTGAATTGATACATTGATCAGAGAGGTAATATACTTAAACAGATCTGAAAATCTACAATTCAAGTTGCATTAGAAATAGGTCATTTTGTTTCAGTTTAACCATTGAAGCATCAAGTCTCTTAACAGAGCAGGACTTAACAATATTCTATATATTGAGGTACATCCCAAGGAGTGCCAAAAAGGTTGATTCATGAAAGTAGAACTGGATATACCTGATGCCTATTAACGGTCTAAGAGAGAGGCTGATTCAAGGATGGTAGCATTAGATGCCCGATACTAAGTGACAACCTATATGTGTAAAATCCTCTAACAAGGTCACACCTAACAGTGTATTTGTAACCTTTAACAGGGTTGTCTCTTAATAGGGCTCACTTCAGAAGAGTGAAAATTTGGGGTACCTTTCCTAGTGGTTTTTTCCCTTAATAGGGTTTCCACATTAAAAATCCATGTGTTATGTGTGTATGGTTTATTACTTTACTATTTTACATTTCACATAAGCATTTCTAGATTTGTCGGTATACTCTGCATATTTATTCTATTTCAGTAAATAGTTTTACTGCCTATCAGTAATCAAGGAAAACCGACAGACAGTTAATTATTATAAGTATTTATTGGCATGCATCTTGTAGGGACATAATAATTTGAGGTTTATTTGATCGGTGGTTAGAATAAAGAAAAAGTTTGAGGCCACTGATTCACCCCCCCTCTCAGTTATTTCTAACATAAAGTTAGCCCTACTAATGTTGTAAGAGATTTCCTAAGCTGATGAAGCCTAAAAATTTGTGTAAAGAATGTCAATTGGGTAAACTAACTAGATCTACCTTCTAGAATAAGACATATTCTTGAAATGGAGTGTTGGATCTGGTACATACTAATCTATGTGGTCCCACTAAGAAAATAAGATATTATGGTGATAGATACTTTATGCTATTTATTAATGACTATTCAAGGATGATGTGGGTAACATTTTTGAGAGAAAAATCAGAAGCTTTTCAAAAATTTCAGATATTCAAAGTGATGGTAGAGAAAGAATATGGAAAGAGACTGAAGTGCCTAAGATTGAACAAAGGTAGAGAATTTACATCTGGTGAATTTTATTCTTTTTGTGAAGAACATGGGATAAAGAGGAAAACTTATGCTCCTTAAACCCCACAACATAATGGTGTTACCGAGTGAAGGAATAGAACTATCCTAGACATAGCTATGACTATGATGATTGAAGGAAAAGTTCAACAGATCTACTAGAGAAAAGTAGCAAGTGTTGCAATATATACCTTGAATAGAGTGTAGATAAAACATGGAACCTGTAAGAGTCCTTATGATCTTTGGTATGGTCATGTTCCTACAGTGAAATACTTTAGAATTTTTAGAAGTAAATGCTACATTAATAGAGCTGAAGATATTGGAAATTTTGATCCTAGAAGTGATGAAGGGATATTTCCTACATATTTTACAAAGAGAAAAGAATATAAATGTTATAACTATAGACTAAAGAATATTGTTGAAAGTTAAAATGTCAGAGTTGATGAGAATGTGAAAAGATCTAAAAGAACTTGTAAGTATGCATAAATGAAGAGGAAAATAAGATAGTGGAAGTACAAAATTAGAATCAAGAACAAAATGGATTGGAAGAGAAAAAGGAATCTGTGGTAAATGAGGAGGATGGTCATACCAAAGGATCTGCTATAAATTATATACCAAAAACTCTATGGTATGTAAGAATTAATCATTCTGAAGATGATCTTATTGGTGATAAGAATAGAGGTGTTCAAACTAGAGAAATAATTTCCAGAGGTGAAACATGTTTGTTATCTGAATTTGAGCCTAACCATGTGAAAGAAGCATGTAATGATGAAATTTGGGTGAAAGCAATGAGAGAAGAGCTCGATCAGATTGAGAAAAATAAGACTTGGATTCTTGTTCCCATACCTATGAACAAGAATACGATCGGTACTAAATGGGTATTCAGAAACAAGTTGAATGAAGATGTAAGGTGGTTTAGAAAAAATAAATATTGGTATGCAAAGTGTATTCATAGATGGAAGGCATTTATTTTACAAAGACCTTTTCTCCTGTAGCTAGAATTGAAGTTGTTAGATTACTTCTTGCATATGTGGGTTACAAAAAATTTAAAGTATATCAGATGGATGTTAAGTCTACATTCTTAAATGGCGAATTAGAGGAAGATGTTTACATTGAGAAACCTAATGGTTTTACTCTAACCGAGGAAGGATATATGGTTTTTAAATTGTGGAAGGCTTTGTATGGATTGAAGTAAGCTCCTAGAGCCTGGTATACCAGATTGGATATATATTTGACAAAGAATGGTTTTAGTATAGGTACTGCAGAGAGTAACTTATATTCAAAATAGTTGATGATTATATCTTGATTGATGAATTTTTTGTTGATGATATTATATTTGGTGGTGATGATGAATTGAGTAAACATTTTTCTATTAAAATGCAGAAATAATTTGAGATGCATATGATAGGCAAGATTAATTTTTTTCTTGGATTACAAATTATACAATTGGATAAGGGAATTTTTATTACACAATCCAAGTATGTCAGAGAATTGGTGAAGAAATTTGGTATGGAAGATTCAAAACTAGTAGGGCCTCCTATAATTACTGGTTGCAAGTTGACTAAGGATGATGATTCCCCTTGTTCTAATCAGACAAAATATAGATCTATGATCAGAGGATTGCAATATCTAACTCACACTAGACTAGATATATCAAACAATGTTGGAATTGTTGCAAGATTTCATGCAGAACCAAAGAAATCACATATGGTTGTTGTCAAGAGAATTTTTAGATTATTGGAGAGTACGGTTGACTACGAATTATGGTATGGAAAAGATGATGACTTTACTCTATGTGCATTTCCTAATGATGATTGGGAAGGTAATGTGGATGACAGGAAAAGTACAAGTGGTGGTACATTCTTTTTGGGTAAGAGACTAATCTCTTGGACTACTAAGAAACAAGATTGTATCTCTCAATCTACTGTTGAAGTTGACTATGTTGTTTCTACTATAAATTGCAAGCAAGTTGTTTGGATGAACCAAATGCTTAAGGATATAAGGATAAACATTGATGAACGTCTTGTTATTTTTTGTGATAACTCTAGTGCTATAAATATCTCAAATAATCCTATGCAGCATTCCAAGACAAAGCACATTTCTATTAAGTATCATGTTTTGAGGGATAAAGTTAGTGAAAAGGAAGTAAAAATTGAGTTTGTGTCTACAAAGGAATGTATTGCTGATATCTTTACAAAACCTTTACTAAAGGACACATTTGAGTAACTCATGAAGAAGCTTGGGGTGATAGCCCCTCTTGATTAGAAATAATGATGCTAAGGATGGCATTAGTCCAGAAATATATTAGAATATCATTCATTGGATTGATGAGTTTGGGGACTAATCCTTAGGGGGAGAAGTCTTATGGATCTTATGGATTGGTACTAAGATCTTCCTATTTTTCCTTTTGAGGTGAGTTCAACTCTTTTTTATGTCTTTGGCCCTTTTCCATTGATGTCAAAGGGGGAGAGATTGTGTGAAAATGAAGATGAAAACATGGATGATTGTGCTTGTTGAGATTGTATTGAAACTGGATATTTAGAGTGATCAGGTGGATATATATTGATGTCTTTTTGCATTGATCATTTCTTCACTTCATATGTATCCATCAATGCCAAAGGGGGAGATTGTTGGAAGATTGTTAAGCATGTTAGAGTTTTGTGTATGTGTGTGCTGACATTAATGTTTTGTCATTAATGTCAACATACCTAGTACTTTTGTAGACACTGTGTTCAGTATGGTTAGTGAGGAAGATTTTTTTTGTTTAGGTGCTATGTTGAATATCTTGGGTTGCGATCATGAGGTATGGTTTTGAGGTGGCTGTAGTTGGTTTATATAGGCTTTCAGATGTTTGGGTATCTATATGATTGATCTATCAGTGACTATATTTTAGTATTCCTGTTGTGATAAAGGTTGATTTATTGATTCATGAGGATCAGTGTTGATGTTTCAGGTGCAGTGAAGTTGATGATGTATTTAGGATTTACTGTTGGTTCCTCCACTGGTGTTGTTCATGATTCAAAGTTCATAAAGTAATCTATCTGATGAGATAGAGTTGTGTTGCTGGTATTCAGTGTAGAAATGGGTGTGGATTATGAGTTTGGTATGTTGAGAATATTTTCTTATTTATTTTTGGTATTTGTATATCGTGTTATTAACTTTTTTCTGGATCACATTAATCAGAGGTGATTGCATGTAGTGATTTTCTAGCATGTTGGTGTTTCTCTATTTAAGTCTTAGCCGACTTGGTGGAGCAACGTGTTGTGATGCTTGTTGTGGATTGGATGATACTGTTGTGTGTTTGAGGATAATTATTTTGGGTCCTATCTAAGTCTTGTTCAACTTGATTTGGATCACCAAAAAGTTTGAGCATAATATTTGTATCATTTTTGTGTATAGGTCTTAGCCAACCTTGTTGTTGAAATTCATTGTAATATGTATATAATGGGAAATCATGTTGTGCTTGCAATGGGTATGTGGTTGTGGTGTATATGCAAGGATATTCATATTTTGCAATAGAGACAAAGATTGTACTTCATTGAAACTATATTGACATTGAAAATGCTATAAGTCAGTTTGGTTATTGGACAATTTTTCCAGCCCTATGAATTGTTATTAGAACTGATCAGTGAACCCGATTGAGGGCCATATCATTGTATTGTGAGAAATGTGCTCTAGGTTGTTACAATGAATTCTCTCACTTGCATGATTTGAGTCTCTCCTATACTAGATGCCTTCTTCCACCATTGTAGGGCCTTGTTGGTCGATTCCCCACTCCTAGAAATAAGGAGAATCCGATGTAACCATATTGCATGCAACATTTGCAATTATTGCAAATGTTGTCACGACAACAAAATAACAACTTTTGGCATCTTTTCAATTATGCCTCCTCCCTACATTTTAGGACCTCTATCCTCTCTATCTCAAGTATCCAAGATCACTAAAGACCCTATGGCATCTCTATGTCCTCATTTATGAGATTAGGACACATTCAAGACTCTAATCCATCAACTAACAACTAAACCTAAGAATTTGAAAACTACAAACAATGGCTAGTAATGTGACCTTAGTCCTAATGAATAAATCACTTAGCCTACATTGAAAAGACCTCCTAAGGTCAAAATACAACTAACCTATCTTGACTTGGCTAATGTCAAGTACAAGCCAAAATGAACAAACATGGAGGTTAGCCTAGGTGTTCCTGCAACCTAGGTGCTCCTGCACCATCCTCCCCAAAACAAAAAGATCAATCCACCCTTCGATTGATGATGCTTAGATCAATACCTAGCTTCTTGAACTCTGATTCTTTGACCCATATTGCATCTACATTTTTTTTATCATGTCTTTTGATCAAGTGCTCCTTATACTCTTTGGTTCTAGTCTTCTTGTAGATTCTTGTGTCCAGTATGCTATCAGCTCCTTTGACTATATCAGATGCTAATTGTAGCTCCTCCACATCTTTGATGAATTCTTGAAGACTCTAATCCAAGTCTTTCTTTGGTCCTTTGTAATTGGCTAAATCTGCAATGTTGAAAATAGGTGACAGTCCACTATCTTCCAGCAGTTCTACTTTGAAATAATTTTCACCATACTTGGCCAAGATAGAACAAGGGCCTATCCTTCTCATTTGCAACTTGTGAGGGACTCCCTTCTGCAACCTTGATTTTTTGAGATGTATCATCACCATGTCACCCACATTAAACTCAACTGTCCTCCTACTTTCATCAACCTTTGCCTTATGTTTCAAGGTGTTCTCTGTCAAGGTTTTCCAGACTGTATCATGAATCTCTTGCATGGATTGAGAAAAATAATCTACATATCCACTTTATTTCACCCCATCCTTCAATTCTCTCAACTCATAGACTCCTCTAGGATGTAATCCATACACTACCTCAAAGGGGCTCTTCCCTATTGACCTATTGATGGTGTCATTGTAGGCATACTTAGCCTGTCCAATCAATTGATCCCATTGCTATCCATACTCCTTTGTTAAGAATCTCAGTAGATTCCCAAGGATTCTATTCACCACTTTAGTCTATCCATCAGTTTGAGGATGATAGGTAGATCCAAACGATAAATTAGTGCCTAGTCTTTGCCAAAGAGTCTTCCAAAAATGACTCATAAATTTGGTGTCTCTATCAGACACAATTCTCTAAGGTAACCCATGGATTCTTACTATCTCTTTGAATAATAGAGTTGCTATTTGGTTGGCATCATTAGTGGTCTTGCATGGCACAAAGTGAGCCATTTTTCTAAACCTATCCACAACTACATACACACTATCCATACCTTGTCTTGTTTTGGGTAACCCAACTACAAAATCCAT
>MU225826.1:3608937-3628941 GCA_018584345.1 Thuja plicata | reverse complement strand
AATGATATATTTTTTCTATTTTTGGACAACATTTGTTAGTAATAGCTGAGAGGGGGGGGGGTGAATCAGTGGCCTCAAAAATATTCCAATTAATCAACCAAAAAACTTAGTACCACAATATTAAGCCTCTAGTTATCTTCTGTCCTATAAGATGAATGCCTTCAAATATACTTATTAAATAACTACTGCTCGGAGTGCTTTGTTAAACCTTATTCTTTATGTTTACCAAATAATGATATTTCAATTTACTGAAAAATAGTAAATTACTTAGAGTATACTGATCAATCCAGATTAGCTATGTGTAATGCAAAACACTAAAGTAATGACTTATAAACACATTGACACATGGATTTTTAATGTAAAAACCCTGTTAAGGGAAAAACCACTTGGGACCGGTAACCCAAAATTTTCACTCTTCTGAAGTGAGCTCGGTGAAGAGCCAACCCTGTTAAAGGTTACAAACACACTGTTAGGTGTGACCTTGTTAGAGGATTTAAAATATTATTTTGTCACTTGATATTGAGCATTTCTATGCTACCTTTCTTGTCCAAACTCTTCTGGTTTGTCAAGTGGTATCTGGCATCTCATGCTATCTTCATGATCAAAATTTTTGATACTCCTTGGCATGCATCTCAATATAGAAAGGATCTTTAAATCCCGCTCAGTTAAGTGAATTTCTAAATCAATGGTTAAACTGAAATAGTATGATCGGTTCACATATACAACTTATACTTGCAGATTTTCAGATCTATTGTAAGCTCATTATACCAATCTGATCAATACCTTTTCTCCACTCTTGTTCTGCTCAGTGATGCTATGCTTTGTTTCTCGGTGTCCACAGAAATCTTTAGCTCTTTCCTTAGCTTGATTGATTAGGACTGTATGAAGTTGTTCTTCATTAGTTTCTCTCTAGCATCCTCTTTTTCATTCACTCCCCTTAATTCGTAATGAATTCAGTTGTCTCTTTATAGACATGATATCACCATTTCTAGGTTCTTGATTTTCTTGATCTTGGCGTGATCCACAATCTTAGCCAATCTGATTTAAAGAATAACCTTAGTTTTATCTCATAGAAATCTTCTTTCCAACTAGACAAAACAACTTTAAATCCTTTACTTATCTCTGGCTTTATCTTTTCGATGAAAACAATGATAACTACCATTTAAGTCTATATTTAGCTCTGCCAGCTAGATATTTTGTCATTTCTGAACTCCAGTTAACTTCGGTGTTTTAATTCTTTGATAGCTTCGGTCAACTCTCCAGTTCTCCTCAGGCTTCTCTGTCGGGGTTGTTTATCCACCGGGGTTGTCTTTCCTTCGAGCTTTTCTGTCTATTGGGTTACACTGTGATTCTAGCTATCAGGTATGCTTATGATTTTATTGTCAGTAATTCTCATCAGGTTTCTTGCTTAGACATCACAGTTACTTATCTTTCAGTGATCTCTATCCGTCAGGTTCCACTAGCCGTCAATGTTTGAAGTCACATAGTGAATTCTTGTCTTTTATGCATTAATGAAAGAATAATCTTTATCTCTCTAATTTTCTAAAGTTTTTGATACTTTGATTATAACCAATTAGATTATATCAAGTTGACATCAATGACAATACAATCCATTAACTGATTTAATGTCTTGCATTATCTTTTTGCATTTCGGTGATCAACTTAACATCTTCAAACATTCAATCAGTTACATGTCATCAATCTCTCCCTTTGGCATTGATGGCAACATACTACATTATCATACTATACTATTTATAATACAATATGAAATATAACAGTTTCATCAATCTTTCCTATTGTAACTATTACAAATGTCTGGTTCTTGGTAAGCTCAAATAGCTTAGATTTGTTTCTTGTAGAGTGATTTTATTCAATCTCCTATCCCTTCATTGGATAGATGTAGCATATTCTATCTCTGTTCTAATATGTGCTCTGCCTTGACTATTCCTCTTCTTGATAATTTCTTTTTTTCTTTGACAAAAATCTCTTCCTTTGTATGAACTCTCTCTCTTTGTTACTTCTCTTCCTTAGATGGATGGATATTTCATATGTAATCAATCTCTCTCCCTTTGAATATTGATTAACTCTTCCTTCTGATTCTTAGGAACTTTTCTTCATGGATAATGATATAATCATTTATGATCAATGAGATAATCTCTCCTTTATGATAATGAATCTCCTCCCTTATGATAATGAGATAATCTCTCCCTTTGACAAAAATGCCAAACAAGTTTCTTCTTTATCAAATTTCATCCCTTTATATAATATATTCCTTAAATTTCCCTATCCATCAACAATACAATGTCTCTTGTGTTTGGTGTAGATTTGTACCTTGCTGTGTACAAATGTATCTGTTGCTATTCATCTTAGTGTTTGCATCAACATAAATAATCTTCTAATTATGTTTACGTTGATGTAGCCTCCTAGGCAGCTTATTCACCGATAGACAAGGGTTGGAACCCTAGTGTCTGTCTCAGGTACTCAAATGTATCTTTCAGTAATGGATTGGTGAATATATCAGCTAATTGTTCCTTTGATTGAACATATTCCAGTATCACCTCCTTTGATTGCACTTGTTTTCTTAGATAGTGATACTTGATAGAAATATGCTTAGTCTTAGCATGCATGACTGGATTCTTAGAAATGTTAATTGCATTGGTATTATCACATTAGATAATTACTGGCTCAAGAATCTTCATATTCATACCTTCCATCAATTGTTTGATCCATGCAACATTGGAGCAATTTGCAGCAGTAGCCACATACTCTACTTCTACAGTAGATTGATAAATGCATCCTTTCTTCTTGCTTATCCATGTGACAAGTCTGTCATCCATGAAGAATGCTCCTCTAATTGTGCTCTTTCAGTCATCAAAATTTCAAGCCCAATCAGCATCTGTATAGACTTGTAGCTCAAATTTTCCTTATCTTTTATACCATAAGCCATAGTCCTCGGTATTCTTTAGATATCTCAGAATTCTCTTAACTACAGTTATATGTGATTCTTTGGGATTAGCAGAGAATCTTGAAACTATTCCACCTGCATGTGCTATATCTAGTCTAGTATGAACAACATACATTAGTTTTCCAATCATTGATCTATACAAGGTCTGATTTACCTCATTTGATTTGTCTTCTTTTGTCAGCTTACATTTGATAGCCATAGGTGTTCCAACTGGTTTGGAATCTTCCATCTTAAATATCTTCAACACTTCCTTAATGTATTTGGACTGAGTGATATATATGACTGCATCTTGTTGAAGAATCTGTAGACCATGAAAGAATTTGATCTCCCCAAACATAGACATTTCAAATTCTTTTCTCATTTCATTAGCAAAGGATTTGCATAACATTTCATTTCCCCCAAAAATGATATCATCAACAAAAATTTCAGCAATTAGAATATTACCATCGGTATCTTCTTTTAAGTACAAAATGCTATTTTCACTTGTTCTTACAAATTTAATGCTAATGAGATAGGAGTGAAGTCTTTCATACCAGGCTCTAAGTGCTTGTTTCAATCCATACAAGGCTTTATGTAATCTACATACCATGTTTCTCTTGTCTGGATCAACAGACCCTTCTGGTTGTTCAATGTATACCTCTTCTTCAAGTATTTCATTTAGGAATGCAGATTTGACATCCATCTAGTATACCTTGAATCCTTTGAATGCAGCATAAGAAAGTAAGATTTGAACTCCTAGTTTAGCAATGGGTGCACAGGTTTCTCCATAATCATTACCTTCTTCTTGTGCATACCCCTTGCATACTAACCTTTCTTTGTTTCTTGTGACTTCTCCATTCTCATTTAGCTTGTTTCTGAATATCCATTTGGTACCGATGACATTCTTGTCATCTAGTCTCGGTACTAGTGTCTATGTACTATTCTTCTCAATTTGTTCTATTTCTTCATTCATAACACTGATCCATTCTTCATTCTCAATTGCAATATTAACAAATTTAGGCTCAAAATCACAAAGTAAACATCTAGTGTTTAGTGACTTACTTGTTCTCATTCCAGCCTTCTTGTCTCCTATGATTTGATTCTATGGATGATGTCTTCTGACATACTTGGAAATTTTCGGTTCAACTCTGTGTCCATCACTCTAATCATCTTCTTGACCTTCGTTCTGATCTCCATTGCTCAAAACATCATGTTGAAGATTTTCCTAATTTTTGGTAACTACAGCTTGATGCTTGGGTGCAATGTTCTGTTTCTCAGGAGCGATACACTGTTGGTCGGGTAGAGTGTCAGGTTTTGTATAAACAAACCTGTTTTAGTCCTCTGGTTCTCTTCTACTTTCCTTATCAATCTTTTCTGCAAATTCATTTATTTTTACATTTGCACTTTCAATGATCTTGTTAGATGACTTGTTAAGACATTTATAAGCCTTTCTTTTGGTTAAATACCCTAGAAAGATAACTTCTTCACTTTTGGAGTCAAGTTTTCCATTTCTATTATCTTTCAAAATATAACATTGACTACCAAAGATTTTGAAGTAACTTACATTGGGTGTATGACCATACCAAAGCTCATAGGGTGTCTTCTTTGTGTCTTTCTTCAATTGTACTCTGTTTAATGTGTAGATAGCAGTACTGACAGATTCCCTCTAGAAATTTTGAGTGATGCTCTTCCCAATCATCAATGTTCTTGCAAAGTCAACAATTGATCTATTTCTCCTCTCAGCAATTCCATTTTGTTGTGGTGTTCTTGGTGCAGAAACCTATCTTTTAATTCCATGCTCATTGCAATAGCGATTGAATTCATCTGAAATAAATTCCCCTCCTTTATCTAACCTTAAGCATTTCAATTTCTTATCAGTTTGTTTTTCTACCATAGCCTTATACCATTTAAACATCTTGAATGCTTCTGATTTATCTTTTAATAACATAACTGTCATCATTCTAGAATAATCATCAACAAAGACAATAAAATACCTATCTCCATATTAACTCTTTGTCTTCATAGGTCAACATAGATCAGCATGGACTAATTCTGGAATTGCATTAGATGTATGGGTTTTACTCTTGAAACTAGACTTTGTCATCTTACCTTTTTGACAATTATTGCACATGATATGCTCGGGCTTAGTCATGCTTGGTAAGCCTTTGACATTCCTTTTGTTTCTTATCTTTATCATGTTGTCGAAATTCACATGACACGATATTTTGTGCCACAACCATATGTCTTCATTTCTAGCCATTAAACAAGTGGTGTTAATGTCATCAAGATAGAAAAGGTTACCTTTTGTCTACTCACCAGTTCTGATCAACCTTCCTGATTCATTGAAGATCTTTACCTTCTTATTTTCAAATGCCACTCGGTGACCTATATTATTTAGCTGTGAAACACTTAACAAATTATAATTTAGTCCCTTTACCCAGTAAACATTTTCACATTTGATTAGGTTATTCAACATTATAGTTCCTTTACCTTCAACTGGACAAGGTGTATCATTACCCATTCTTACTAAACCACCACTATAGTATTCAAAATCACTGGTCATATGTTGAGTGCAACCACTATCTATGATCCAAACATCATTCTTACTAACCTTAGATATGAGTGCAGTTTCTACATACCTTTCTTCTTTTTCATCTGAATCATCCTTCATGGCTACAAATACCATCTCAATGTCTTCTTCTGATTCGGTGTCAGTGTCATCAGCTCTGTTCTCATCTAGGTAACAAGCTTTCTTTCCTTTTTCCTTGTAGTCTTAGGTATCTCTTTTGTCAGATTTTCGGTTGCTTCGGTAATCTCTATTATCACCTCTATCAAAATTCTTCTCATATGATCTGTCATTACTTCTGTCATCTTTTCTTCTATTTGGACATCTTGCAACAAAGTGTCCAACCTCTTTACAACTGAAACATACAAGTGGTAATTTACCTTTGTATCTACCTTTTCCTCTCTGCAATCTTCTTGCTATAGTGCTTCAATCTCATCAAGTCCTTGATCCTCATTATCACTTTCACTATCATTTCTAATAGCATATCTTTGAATTGCTTATTTTTAAAGAAGATTTGAATGTAGATTCTATAGATGGTAAGACACTATTATCAAATTTATTCATCTCAAATGAAATCAGTCTACCAATTAGACTATCTAGAGTAATTGTATTGTTTGCAATTTTTCTCATTTATTGAATAGCAGAAAATCTAATAGCATATACATGCAGTAAGGTTCTTAAGATTTTACTTACCACTGTCTCCTCTTCAAGTACACCTCTAACTCCTCAGATAGCATTGAATACCTCTTTGATTTTGTAACTATACTGAGTGATATTTTCTCCTTCTTTCATCCTTAGGTCATAAAACCTCCCTCTTAGGTGTTCTGCCTTGGCTCTTAGTACATTAGCATCTCCTCCATGCATCTCCTCCATGTACCAGCTTCAACTTATCCCATATTTTCTTTGTAGAGGTGCAGGTTTTGAAATCTTCAAACTTAGCATCAGAGAGTGATGAGGCAAGTTCTATTATCTTGCAATTATGCTCATGCTTTTCTCTCAATTTCTTAGGAGTGTGAGGTCTTGTATGTTGGAAACACTGAGGGGGGGGGGTTAATCGGTGTTTAACTTAATTATTCTATTTCAGCAATTTGAACATAAACAAAATAGATAATACTTGAAGCATAATTCAATAGCACATAACACCAAATCTGATTACAGGGAAACCTTGATTAGAGGAAAACCCTGGTGGAAATTAGTACCCACAAATTATTGTACTAGTATAATGAACCTGTTAAAGTTCCTTTTCCCTGTTAGGAGTAGTCTTTACAATTTAAGTACAAAGACCTGGTTAAAGGTCTGACCCTATTAGGAGTCTTTACAAAATCCCTGTTAGGGGTGAGGACTCACTGTCCAAGAGCTCACTGCTCAATAAGATGAAGGCTAAAACCTCCTTGATAACATATATATACTATATCCAAAAGTGAATTGTTGTATGTGACACAATTGTCTGATCAGTTCCTATTATGCACTGATGCTCTTATTCTCTTGAAGAGCTCTATCTTATTTTTTCATCTTATATTGTTCTTCTATATCTCTTCTTTGCATATTTCTTCGACACTTTCTAATACAACTTTGTATGTCATATGTATGTTCATGCCTGAATAGACATGACTAGAAACAAGACCTTAGTCGGCCCAAAAACACCATTCAAAATTATTCCAAACAAATAGTCTTAAGCGTGTTTGCAATAATGTTTAATACATAATTACAAACTTATTACAATAGGCGCTTAGCATCTACAAAACAAAAGATTACTTGCTAATCCAAAAACTGAAGTCCGCTTCATACTCTATTTTTTGAACTGCTAGTGTACTTGATCTTTTTGTAACTTATCTGTACTAACATTCCATACCATGCATGTATAGGGTAAGCATAAAAATATATCATAGAGCTTATGTTTGAATGCACATGTCTTGATTTGTTCTGTTGCAGGTGCGTTGGTGCTCTGATCGACTGCATATCTCTGTTCTACTTTGTCTTCTATACTTAGCCATTTTGTCTTTCAAGTTTACTTGAAAAAAATTTGTATGACTTTTTTGCCATAATGATAACACAAAATAAGTCACATTCTCCCTGAGAGTCAGCTTGCCAACAATCTCCCCCTTTGTCATTAATGGCAACAAAGGAATGTGGCCAAGTTACTCAAACTTTGACTAACACCAAAAAACTGTATATCATCCTCTTTTATTCATACTTCTTAATATATATATAACATATACACATAATCCTTATATAAATTACTCCCCCTTTTTCATTAATGACAAAGGTGTCAAAATTGTGAGTCCTTGAGTACTTACTCTGAATATACATCTGGATAAGCTATCTGCAGATTCTTGATCTCTTGCTGCCAGAATGCCTTCAGTGCAATAACTGTCTGAATATTGGCGCATAGGGAATATGTAAGCTTCTTTATCTTTGTCAGATCCATGTTGGGTCCTTGATCATAGGTAGCAATGGTTGCATCTATCTATTTGATGTTCTCATTCAAAACTACTAAGGAGGGCGCAAGTGCATTTCTCAGTTGAGTCTGCCTGATCCTTATCTTACTGATTCTCCATTTTAGCTTTTCAATCTTGTCTATCTACCCTTGATAGATATTGTTGTAGATGTTGATGTCTTGGGATGATGTTTCAACTAATTTCCTTATGTTAACAACCAAGATATCTGCCTCATCTATCTTCTTAATGTGCTCAGAGGAAAGTTTTACTCTATCCATGCAATTTGCTATAACCTTCCTGCCTTTTGATGCCAACTCCTTTAGAATTTGCTGACCAATCTTTAATTAATTGAGATCTAAAGAAAATTTCTTTATCAATTCATCTAATCTTCCATTCTTGTACTAATATTCTGTAGTTTTAGTAGCAGAGTCTACTAAACTTGTGAAATGTGATTTGAAGCTTCTTAAGATGCTGTCAACATCATCAACTGACTGACTCTTAGCTACTTTCTTATCTGCTGGCACTAAGTCATTCAGAATGTTCACTGTCTCTAGAAAGAGAGGGTTTCTCATGACTTGTTTTTCTTTGGCTTTCTCCATGGCTAGCACACTGATCTTAATCAAATCTTCTTCTTCCCATGCATCTAGATTTGCTAAATCTGGGGTCAAACTTAACAACAATGATGGTTTGATGGATGGAGTGTGTATTACATTCTGACTGGCATCCACATATTCACTCTTCATAGGGATCTCCATAGCTGTTGTTTCATTATTTTGATTGTCTTCCTCTTTATTCAAATCTATTGAATCTTTAGAGGGAACTTCATCTTGCTGTAAAGATGTGTCATTAGTGCATACCTCCTTTGTCTCTTCAATGCTTACAAATTATTTTTCAACTTTATCTATATCATTGTCAGAAGTAGTCATGGATATCTTGACATCATCAATCACAATAATTTTTTTTGAAACTTTGATTGTATCAGAAGCTATTGAAATAGTGGGCATTGAATCCTGTGGACCTGCCATAGGTGCATTTTGAATCACTAGTTCTGTAACCTGTTTGGGAGGAACTGGAGTTACCTTTGCTATAGGCACCATTGATGGATACATATTTCTATCTAGAAATACTCATTCAAATGCTTTTTGAGTCTCTTCACGAACCAGATCATACTCTTTACTCATGATGAAGTGTTCTAGTTTTTGTTCTAAGATGAGGTTTTACCAAATCCAACTGTATAGCTTTCTCATCATGTGAGCAAATAGGGAGAAGTCTATCTAATGTTTCTTCTCTTATCCTCATATCCTCTTCAATTACTTGCCTCTTTAATAGGTCTAGTATGTTCCATACTTTGTCTGGTATGACTATCTTGAGTTCCAATACTGACCTTTTGAACTTAATCATATGAGATATAATTATTGAATGAATTTCTGATTTGTCTATCTCTTGATATTTGTCATAGACATTCTTGATAGATTCTAGTCTTCCTTCATTAACAATTCTATTCTTTAGGATTGTTAGATTAGGCCTAAATCCTACCTCAGGAGGGGCTTGAGTGTTCTTTACCTTGCTCCTTGTGGTCCTTGAGGATGGATGACTTCTGGGAACTTGCTTGTTCCTTCTAGTCATTTTACTAGGTACATAAGGTGGATAGGATTATAGATCAATGGTAGTTGATGGTTCAAATGTACCTTCATCATATTTCATCTTCTTCTTGGGCATATCATCAGACTTTTCTACTTTTACTTCTGTAGGATTTTTCTCAAGTTCTTTAGCAATCCTAGCTTCCCTATCTTTGTCTAGGTCTTCTTGTGTAACCCCATGAAATTTTAGGATATTTAAAGTAATCTTTGATGCCTTCCTTTTGTTGTCAGCATTGTATAAGATAGAATCAAATTGATTTGTCTTTTCTCTGTATGTTCCCCATCTAGGTTCATTTGGATCTTTGGGTGCAGACAAAATAACTTGTGCATATCCTTCCAACACATGTTCTTCAACTTCATAGCCAAGTGGATGAATCCATTTGGTTCTAGGATTAACATCCTCCATGCAAGTACAATCAGTTTCTACCATGAAGCATATAGTGTCTTTGTACTTATCAACTATCTTCTCCGGTATTCTGAACCTTTTCTACATCTTGATCCTAAATTTTTTGATCTCCATGTCCATTGAATCCTTCATGCTGCTCTCTGATGTAACCTTGAGTGATATCTGAGACCTAATAGGTTTATTCCTACCTAGGTAAATATTGGCAACTTTACCAACAATTTGGAAGTAGAGATAGATGATCAAAGAGCCAAATCTGACTATTTTTCTCTTGTCATGCTTGACAGCTCTAATTTTGTCAATCAATTATGCATGCAATATCTCACATAGGTTATACTAAGTATTATCCTTTACCATCTTAATTGCTACCAGGACAGTAGCTATAGATACACTATTTAGTCTGCTTGCATGCTGGAACTTGTAACCTAGAATCATAGTAACCAATTTAATATCATCGGCCTTAATGGGATCAATTGTCATACCGCGCCTATCACTCTTGGATAAGAAAAATTGTTGAACCTGCTTCTTAACATCCTTACCAGTAGGAAGAACTGGTCTAGTCTTAGGAAGTCCAGTCATTTCTTGAATTATGTTTGCAGTGATGTGGATAGGAACCTCACCAATCCAATATAGGTCATCATATATCTTGCTCAGTAAGATTTTAACCCATTCTAGCTCATAGAACTCGTGAGTGTTAGAATACTCAAAGATAGGGTTATTAGTGAGATGCGCATACTCATCTTTGAATGAATAATCAGGTTTCATCATTAAAGTCATGAGAGTAGCAATGTTGTTATCTCCAACTGTTTCCTTCTTGCAATATGTGTGTGTGTGTGTGTGTGTGTGTGTGTGTGTGTGTGTGTGTGGGGATGTCTTCTACATGTATGACTCCTAGCAGAGTCTTAGAGAATGCTCCTTAAACATCATCTAATATGGACTTGAATGGATGCTTCTTAAACACAAATCCTTTCCTTTTAGCAATGTCAAATATAACAGGGGTTGCCGTACTTACTTGCTTCTTGATTAAGTAGGGTTTCACGATGATTCTGAAATGATGTGACTGCTAGGGTTCTATCTCAATCTTTAATCCATTCACAAACCAGCCAATTCCTTAACCTGTAGTGCTTTTATGCTCAATGCTCAAGTCCTCTCTGAATGCTCGATCTCGAATGCAAAGTGAGGTTTAAAGATCTTTTACCAACTTATATAAAAGGTTATTGCATTTAATTCTCATTGCCGTAAAGTGGTTTACAAAGAGAATTTCAAACTTTATTCTGAACAAAGTAAGGGAAATGCATGCATGCATACAACCTTATTTTGTGATTACATACATGAATCCATAGGCGCATACTCTGAGGTGAGTATACCAGCCACGAAGGGGTTTAGAGATAGAATAGCTCCCCCTAAGATCATGAGGGTCAACTAACTAGAAGTAGAAGGTGCATCCACTATGGATGCATCTACTACCTTTTTCTCTTCATTATCCTTCTTTACTTCAACTCAAATTTTGTTTGAATCAGTTTTGGCTTGTACAAACTTTACTTCTCCTGATTCTTCAAATAATGACTTTTTAGGATTCTCTTGTCTTTGTTCTCTTGACTTGCAAAACCTTGAGATGTGTCCAACTTTTCCACATGAGTGACAAATGATAGGAGGTCTGATGTTATTAATAATCATGTTGCACTACTTGGCTATGTGTCCATTGTAATTACATATCTAACATGTAATGTTCTGAAGGTTTCTTTGAGGTTGATTTCTCTGATCATATTGAGTCATATTTCTTTTGTTCTGTTGTGATTGATTTCTTTGATTTGTTTTGCAATGTATAGCCCTGTGACCAAACTTATTACATGAGTAACAATAACCATTGAAAGGTATTTCCTCTTTACAGTCTCTTGCCAAGTGTCCATGCTTGTTACAGGCATAACAAGTGCAGTTAACTACTTTTTGCTCATCTTTGAGTGGGTCTTCTTTAGCCTCTTCAGGATTCTCAATTTTCTTTTCTTCTGTTTGAGATTTCTTTCTTTCTTGCAATGAATTGATCTTTGTTTGTGTCATACTGTAACCAACACCAGTAGTATCACTTTTAAGTTTCTGAGCATAAAGTTGTGATTGGATTAGGTCAGAACTTGTGTGTAGTTTATCAATCTTATTCTTGATGTTTTCCAACTCCAAGGTTTTCATATTGGCTTGCATAAGTTCTTCATCTAACTATTTACTTTCTTTGGTCTTCTCTTCAATAGCTGTTAGGCTATCAGTTAGCTGATCATTCAATTCTTCAATCTTATCCTTTAAAGACATGTTTTATTCATTCAGCTTCTTGATCATTTTACCCAAATCATTTGTAGCGCAATCTTTCAAATCTTTTCTTAACTTTTTGATAAGCATTTGTGAGCCATCAACTTTTAGTTTAAGTTCCTCATTTTCTTTTTTAGATCTGTCAAGATCTTCAAGGGTTGCTTCAAGATTATTTTTTAGATATTTCACTTCTGCTAAATATATGATCTCCTCAAGTGGTTAAAATTTCTTACAGAGGACCAGAGCTCTGATACCGATTGTTGGAAACACTGAGAGGGGGGGTGAATCATTGTTTAACTTAATTATTCTATTTCAGCAATTTGAACATAAACAAAATAGATAATACTTGAAGCATAATACAACAACACATAACATGAAATCTGATTACAGGGAAACCTTGATTAGAGGAAAACCCTGGTGGGAATTAGTACCCATAAATGATTGTACTAGTATAATGAACCTGTTAAATTTCCTTTTCCCTATTAGGAGAAGTCTTTACAATTCAAGTACAAAGACCTGGTTAAATTTCTGACCCTATTAGGAGTCTTTAAACAATCCTTGTTAGGGGTGAGGACTCACTGTCCAAGAGCTCACTGCTCAATAAGATGAAGGCTACAACCTCCTTGATAATAGATATATACTATATCCAAAAGTGAACTACTGTATGTGACACAATTGTCTGATCAATTCCTATTATGCACTGATACTCTTATTCTCTTGAAGAGATCTATATTATTTTGACATCTTATATTGTTCTTCTATATCTCTTCTCTATATATTTCTTCAACACTTTCTAATACAACATTGTATGTCATATATATGTTCATGCCTGAATAGACGCGACTAGAAACAAGACCTTAGTCGGCCCAAAAACAACATTCACAATGCTTCCAAACAAATTTGATTAAGAATGTTTACAATAATGTTTAATACATAATTACAAAATTATTACAATAGGCGCTTAGCCTCTACAAAACACAAGATTACTTGCTAATCCAAAAACTAAAGTTGGCTTCATACTCTATTTTATGAACTGCTAGTGTACTTATTTTTTTGTAACTTATCCGTACTAACAATCTGTACCATGTGTGTGTAGGGTAAGAATAAAAACATATCATAGAGCTTATGTGTGAATGCACTTGTCTTGATTCATTCTGTCGCACATGCGCTGGTGCTCTGATCGACTGCATATCTTTGTTCTGCTCTGTCTTCTATACTTATCCATTTTCTCTTTCAAGTTTACTTGACAAAACTTCATATGACTTTGTTTCCATAATGACAACACAAAATAAGTCACATTCTCCCTGAGAGTCAACTTTCCAAAACTATATGCAACACATATTCAGTATCAAGGTGTTGAGTAACATCATTACCAATACCTGATAGGTGGAGTCTTCTTTTGCTTTTCCATGATGCAAAGTTGTCTTCATTAAACTTGGGCACATCTCCTCTATTCATCTTGTGCTCTTTTTCTTGAGATGTTAAACTCCCTTTCTAAGCACACAAGCTCTGATACCAATTCTTAGTAATAACTGAGAGGGGGGGGTGAATTAGTGGCCTCAAACATATTCCAATTAATCAACCCAAAAAATTAGTACCATAATATTTAGCCTCTAGTTATCTTCAATCCTATAAGATGAATGCCTTCAAATATAATTATTAAATAACTACTGCTCAAAGTGCTTTTTTAAACCTTATTCTTTATTTTTACCGAATAACAATCTTTCAATTTACCAAAAAATAGTAAATTACTTAGAGTATATTTATCAATCCAGATTAGCTATGTGTAATGCAAAACACTAAAGTAATGACTTATAAACACATTAACACATAGATTTTTAACGTGGAAACCCTATTAAGGGAAAAATCACTTGGGACCAGTAACCCAAAATTTTCACTCTTCTGAAGTGAGCTCGGTGAAGAGCCAACCCTGTTAAAGGTTACAAACACACTATTAGGTGTGACCTTGTTAGAGGATTTAAAAGATTAGTTTGTCACTTGATATCAGGTATTTATATGCTACCTTCCTTATCCAAACTCTTCTAGTTTGTTAAGTGGTATCTGCCATCTCATGCTATCTTCATGATAAAAAATTTTGATACTCCTTGGGATGTATCTCAATATAGAAAGGATCTTTAAATCTTGCTCGGTTAAGAGATTTTCTGAATCAATGGTTAAACTGAAATAATATAATCTGTTCACATATACAACTTATACTTGTAGATTTTTAGATCTATTCTAATCTCATTAAGCCAATCTGATCAATAAATCTTTTCAATACCTTTGCTCCACTCTTGTTCAACTCAGTGATGCTATGCTCTATTGCTTAGTGTCCGAAGAAATCTTTATATCTTTCCTCAACTTGATTGATTAGGACTGTATGAAGTTGTTCTTCATCAGTTTCTCTCCAGCATCCTCTTTATCATTCACTCCCCTTAATTCATAATGAATTAAGTTGCCTCTTTATAGACATGATATCGTTATTTTTAGGTTCTTGATTTTCTTGATCTTGGTGTGATCCACAATCTTAGCCAATCTGATTTAAAGAATAACTTTCTATTTTATCTCATAGAAATATTCTTGCCAACTAGACAAAACAACTTTAAATCCTTTACTTATCTCTGACTTTATCATGTCGATGAAAATAATGATAACTACCAGTTAAGTCTATATTTAGCTCTGCCAGCTAGATATTTTTTTATTTTTGAACTCCAGTTAACTTCGGTGTTTTAACGCTTTGATATCTTCGGTCAACACTCCATTTCTTCTCAAGCTTCTCCATTTGGGTTGTCTATCCATTGGGGTTGTATGTGCTTCAGGCTTGTCTATCCATTGGGTTACACTGTGATTCTGGCCGTCGGGTATGCTTGTGATTTTGCTCGTTGGGTTCCACTAGCCGTCGGTGTTTGAAGTCACATAGTGAATACTTGTCTTTTATGCATTAATAAAAGCATAATCTTTATCTCTCTAATTCTCTAAAGTCTTTGAGACTTTGATTATAACTATAAGGTATAAAATTTGGCACAAGAAGGATTCCGTAAATAAGATTTATGCGATATAGTAAAGCGAGATTTTAAAGCCAAATTTATGTTTTCTTACACTTAATTATTATGATTAAATAGCTTGAGGAATACATAAGAAATAAATGAACAAGATTCCTACCTCATAACATAGCAGATCTAGAAAAACTCATTTTCTAAAGTCTGTGTTGAGTTTCTAGAAAATTTGATAGTTGATACTGAACCGGAATGCAGAGATGAACAGAACCTAGAAATCATTTTCCATTCTGATGTCATCTTATGAAAAAGGTCAACCTTGACCCATAAATGTCAACCCCAACCCAATAATGTTGACCTTGACCTGCACAGATCTAAAAGTGACTTTGTTCATGGATCCCAAAAGTTTTCTGAAAAGGGTATCCAGATCTGAGTTCAAATCCACTATTCTGCACCTGCAACTCCCGAAAATAGCACCTGCAAATATCTAAAAAGAGGGATTTTGTGGTGGCTATATAGGGTTTTGCCTTAGTCAAACCCTCATTTTGGTGATCTCCACCTCCACGAATAGCCGAATATAGAATGTAATGTGTGTGTGTATTGATCTCTTGAAGAGAGTTTGTAAACATGCAATATCAAGATCTAACAATCCTAACATAACATGGAAATGAGAAAGCAATGCATAGATTTGATTATGACAAAGAAAGCATACCAAGCCCCCAAGGCTAAAGTATTCCTATCAACTCACAATCCATAATTGCTACCCCATGATAATGTCCTCTGAATGCTTGAATGTTGAAAATAGTAGATCTAAAGAGAGAGCCTTCTTGCTTCAATGAAGATCCACCATAGATTATCCTTCAAAATGCTTGATAGAAGATGATAATATGTCCACCTAACTTGTCCTTCTATATCATCCTCTTTCTTGTTTGCATTATTTCATCATTTCATGTCCTGATTTCCTTTCATGATCAAATGAAGGCAAAAGAGAGTGTTTATATAGAGATTTCAGCATAGGTCTCCTAGGGCAATGCAAGGGATCCAAATTATAATTTCACCTTGAATCATTATCCAATCACATTTTCCAACTAAGGAGAAAACATATTAATTCAAATATCAGAGAAAACACTTCCATCTCCGAACCCGGGGACCTATTTTAAGTTTTGGACCCTGATAAGTTCCAGATTTCAAAGCGGGGACCACCACCTAGAAAAGGTCTATGTCAACCTCGACCTTGACCTAGGTCAGGGTTGACCTTGACCTTGACCTGAGGTTTCACGTAGGTCACCAGAAAGTTGCAGAAAGGTTTCTAGATCAGCCAGGGACCTAGAAAGGTAGGGGAATGTGCCAGACTGTTTAAGAAGGCCTAGAGGCCCAGAGATAGAGTAGGATGAGGCCCAGGAGGACCAATACATAGATCTTACCTAGATAAAAGAGCCATGGAGAGAGAAATCTAGAATAATCCACAAGATCCTAACCCTAACTCCATCTATACACGTATAATCAAGCACATATGCAAATCTAATATGCCAGCCATACTAACTGAGGGTGCTAAGTCTATCAAAATGGAAGTGCTTCCATCTTAAGATGATACATTTAGCCCCCACTTTAGCTTAGATATGATACTACGTGAATATTCAAGCTAAAGTAAGACAACATCATAAAGTATAAAAAGGATATAGCTAAGTCGTCAATGTGAAGATCCTGCAAGAAACTATTAGTATCCGCACCCTGGAGCACACAAGGTTAATAAAAATCTAGAAAACACCTAAGTCTTACTATGATGATCTTGAGAAGTATATAGAGCCCCTTATGCCCCCCCTGATTTGTCTTACTAGTTTATGGAATGTGAAACAGGGTGATAAGGTAGTTACTATATACTGAATATGCAATTTGTTGAAAAAGTCCTTTCCTAAACCAATTATAAGGGTCCTAAACCTTCCTAAACTGATTTAAGAGGTTAGACATCTAAATCATGATTCCAACACCTCTTACGACATTGAAAATAGAGCTACCAAACTCAAGTTATGATGAAAAGAGTTGATGCCTATCTAAATGCATATAAAGGGAAAATTCGAATTTAACCTACATATTCTCAAATGAAACCCTAGAAAAACCCTAATTTACTGACTATAAATAAGAGAAAGAGACATTTACCACCTCATTCTTACCATTTGCAGAGTTTGGAGAAGGAGATAGGATGTCAAAGAGAGAAGAATTCTAAGTGAGCCACATGGAGGTCTTGAGGGAGTGCCTAGCCAGCCGACAACCACTGCCTGAGGTATGTTCCCATTTCTAGTACCTGTGATTGGAATTTTGATTTTTTATAGGGAAGGTTGACCCTGACCCAATAAGGTTGACCTTGACCCAGTTAGTTCGACCTTGACCCATAAAGGTTGACCCTGACTGGGTAGGTTCTGTCCTTTTTGGGGCCAAGTCGACCCTGACCCCTAAATGTTGACCCTGACCCAAAAAGGTTGACCCTGACCCAAAAAGGTCGACCTTGACCCAAAAAGGTCAACCTTGACCCAAAAAGGTTGACCTTGACCAGGTCAGGTGGGTTCAATAGATGTTTGATGTAGAAGTACTAATGTGATTCATATTTGTGCTTGCAGGATCCAGTCCATCTGCGAGAGCATCCCTTTGGAGGGTTACTCTTATCTGTTAGAGGGAGTGTTTCCAAGCTACAAAAGGATGAGATATAGTTATTGAGAGATGTAGGTATATATTGGGTAGCAGTCCTACCACAGATGAGGTTCCATCGGCCTATGATATTAGCCCTGGTAGAGAGATGGGACGAGGATACATGTTCTTTCCATCTTCCATCAGGAGAGATCACAGTCACACTGGAGGATGTGTATAGGATCCTGTAGCTTCCAGTATGAGGTGAGCTTGTCAGATCAAGAGGACCACAAGATTCATCTGAGGTTTTTGCAGATATGGAGTACTATTTGGGACAAGTGGCGCAGATGAGGACTCGATCAGATATGATATCATTAGCATCCATACTAGCAGGTCTAACACCCTTGGTGCAAAGGGTGATGTTATGTATACTTTCTTTGGTTGTAGTGCCCAACACAAAGGGTATAGTATTTTTAGCACCATTCACCCATCTTGTACGTAGGATGGAGAGTGACAAGGTCACTATCACATTGGGTCGCAGTATGCTAGCCTGTCTTTATCATGATCTGATTTAGTTGGTGAGGTACCAATGGGAGAGTCTTATGGTGTGCACCTTTATATAGGTTTGGATGTTTGAGCATTATACATGTACACAACCACAGGGTAATCCTATGATGGTAGATACGAGCACACCTAGAGCCTTTGCATATCCACTGGCAGATGTCTGGCAGCACAGAAATATCCTCTTTTGGAGGGTATGCTTTGACCATATCCCAGGTAGAGATGTGATATGGAGACCTTACTGTGAGATGATAGAGTGGCCGGATACTCAACATTAGTTGAGACACTTACAACAGCGTAAGCTATTGGAGGGTCCAACTAATCATGTCGTGATGTATTACTATGATAGAGTGATGAGATAGTTTGGTTTGGTACAAGGGGTTCCTCATACAATACCTTGATACGTATATCCTACGAGATACTATCAGAGACCCGACACCATACATCGACCGATAGTAGCTGATATTGTGGATAGTGAGACAGATGAGACCAAGGATATAGAGGTAGCACCTAAGATATCCTATGCTAGTGTGACTAGAGAGTATATCAGATATTGGAGTTTACAAGGGACCCATCCTATCTTTCCTGACGACTACCCCACAGGTGATCCAGGTCCTTCAGAGAGGAACCACCGAGGAGATAAAATACCCATAGGAGTGGAGAAGGAGGAGGAGGATTAGAGAGATGAGGAGGAGCCTCCCCTTGGGGGAGATCCTATGGAGGAGGAGAGAGAAGAGGAAGAAGCAGCAGAGATGCCCCCAGGTCATGGTACATACACTGGTGACCATCTAGTCTATGTTACACCCCTAAGATCACAACGACCTCCTCAAGCACATACAGAGACACCACCACCAAGACCCAGATAGAGGGAGCAAGGGGAGAGTAGTCACTCCATGCCCCCACCATCTAGACCTTTTAGTGATGTCCAGGTCAGAGATCCAGGTATGATATAGCTTTAGAATGTCCTTGAATAATGATTTTATCTTAGAAAAAGAGATTGAGTAAGCTTTACATTTTGAATTTTACAGGAAGTGTAGCGGAGTGGAGGAGCTTTGTATTTGAGGTTATAAAGGATACATGTATATCCTACCGCTTTCCAGCTAGTGAGAGAGAGTCTCATGAAGGACAAAGAGATCCCGAAAGACATACAGATATTTTCCTAAGTGTGCACTGAGAGCTGAGATTATGCAAGGAAAGAGAAAAGAGATTGATGGCTGACCTAGAGAGAGCCCGGGAGCAGATCTAGGAGATGAGCATATCAAGGAGTCGCACACGGACTACTGTTATGAGATCCTTAGCCTCATATCATAGATCTGAGAGATCCAAGAGCCACTGACCTTCAGAGCATAGAGATATAGATTGATAGATATGGCCCTTTGTGCCACATATGTATTGGACTCAAAAAAATAATTTATGAAGAAAACTTTGTTTTGGAACAATTAGTTCTATGGTTGATTACTTTTTTATTTTCATCAATGCATAAAACTTAATAAAAGAAAGAGGAAAGGAAAATATGTATGAATGTATTCTAAATTA
>MU225826.1:3580279-3608739 GCA_018584345.1 Thuja plicata | reverse complement strand
TGATTCTCATATAAGACCAAATCACCTACCTTGAATGATCGTTCAATTACTTTATGATTATACTATTTTTGGAGTGATTTATGATAAGATTTAATGTGTTCCAAAGCATTTATTCGTTGTTTGTCTATCATTTCTAATTCTTGTAACCGTTGTTCCCAGAAAGTATCTTTGTCAATAATCCCATGAAATGAAACATGTAAAGATGGTATCTCTAATTCCAAAGGCATGATAGCATCAGTTCCATAAACCAGATTATAAGGTGAAGTGCCAGTGGCGGTATGAACACTAGTCCTATAAGCTCACAAGGCATAAGTAAGTTGTATATGCCAATCTTTCACATGTTTATTGACTGTTTTCTTTAATATTTGTTCAATAACCTTGTTTGACGCTTCAGCTTGACCATTAGATTGAGGGTAGTAAGGAGTAGAAAATCTATGTTGTATATGATATTTCTCCATGAATTTCGTGACTTCTTTGTTCTTGAAAGATGTACCATTATCCAAAACTATTGTTGTAGGGATACCAAATCGTGCTATAATATTGTTTAGGATGAAATCACAGATAACATCTGTAGTAGTAGAACGAAGAGGAATAGCCTCTACCCATTTTGTAAAGTAGTCTTTAGCCATGAGAATGTATGTGTGTCCTTGAGAGGAAGCTGGTGAGATTTTTCCAATAAGGTCAAAACCCCAAATGCTAAAAGGCCACAGAGCAACTTGATTATGAAGCTCGCGAGTAGGAGCATGAATTAAATTACCATGTTGTTGACACTGAGGACACTTTTTGACAAATGTGAAAGAATCTTGTTCCATTGTTTGCCAGTAGTATCCCATTCTGAGAAGTTTATTGACTAAATATTTTCCACCAAAATGTCCTCCACAAGAACCAGAGTGAGCTTCTGCTAAAGCTATAGGTATTTCGGTCTTGTTAAGACATCTTAATAATAAACCATTGTAAGAACGTTTGTAAAGTGTTTCCCCTAAAATGATATAGCGGGCTGCAAGTTCCTTGTTGCTGATTCTGGAAAAGTATTATCTTTCAGAAAATGAAATATATGTGAATACCATTCATCTAAATGCAAATTAAAACAATCCATGGTAACCTTATCAAAAATTGCAGGGAATTTAAGAGTGTGTATAGTAAATTGAAAGTCTTCCTTGTTGTTCTTGAGGTAAACCAAAGAAGCTGTGCTTGCCATGGCATCCGCATGTCGATTATCTTTCCTAGGTAAAGTTTGAATTGTGTAAGAAGAAAATTGTGAGAGAATATCCAGAGCCAAATTTCGATATTGTGCCATCTTATCATTTTTAGTTTGATAACCTCCTTTTATTTGTTCCACAATTAATTGTGAATCCCCGTAAATTTCTAATTTTTTAATATGAAGGGATAAAGCTATCCGTAAACTAGCTATAAGAGCTTCATATTTCGCAACATTGTTAGTACAAGGAAAAGTTAATTTATATGATATATGGATTGGTTTCTTCATAGGAGGGATCAAGATAATGCCCACCCTAGCACTTTTCTTGCATCTAGAGCCATCAAAATATAATTCCCAAATGTCATCTTGTTTAATTGCAAATATATTCTCATCGGGGAATTCTGCCGAGGTAACATGTGTATTAGAATAAGGGCAAGGTGCATCAGCTAAATAATCAGTTAATACCTATCCTTTAATTAACTTTTGAAGGATGAAATTAAGATCAAATTCTGTGAGCAACATCACCCATTTAGCTAATCGACCAGAAAGATCAGTTTTTGAGAAAAGATGTTTTAAAGGATCGAATTTAACAATCACATTGACTTCAACATTGAGTAAGTAATGCCGGAGTTTTTGACAAGCATAAACTAAAGCCAAGCATTGTCATTCTAGTTGAGTGTATCATGTTTCATAATCTAACAAAGTTTGACTAATATAGTATACTGGTCTTTCCTTTCTGTCATTATCATGTTGGGCCAACAATGCACTAACAACATTAGTTGTGGCAGAAGTATATAGATAAAAGGGTTTATTAAATTGAGTAGGTTGTAGGATAGGAGGATTAGCAAGATATTCCTTAAATTTATCAAAAGACTTCTTGCATTCCTGGTTCCAAGAAAAGGTAGTATCTTTCCTGAGTAAAGAAGTAAAAGGAGCCGTCCTATCGGCTAGGTTAGAAACAAAGTGACGAATAGATTGTATTTTACCCTGTAGACTGCGTAATTGAGAAATATTCTTAGGAGGAGGCATGTTAACAATAGCATCAATCTTCTCAGTATCAACTTCTATGCCTCACTTGGAAATAATAAATCCTAATAATTTTCCAGAATCAACTCCAAAAGCACATTTCTTAGGACTTAACCTCATGTTATAATTCCTAATTCTTTCAAATATCTGTCTTAGAGTGAACACATGATCTTCTCTTTGTATAGATTTTGCCAAAATATCATCCACATAATCTTCCAAAATCTTATGAATGTAATCATGAAAAATCAGAGTCATGGCACGTTGATAGGTAGCTCCTGCGTTTCTTAATCCAAAAGGCATCATTACCCAAAAGAATGTCCCCCAAGGTGTAATAAATGCATTTTTAAGTTGATCCTCAATAGAAATAAAGATTTGGTTATAACCTGAAAATCCATCCATAAAGGATAATAATGCATGATTCGTTGTTGAATCCACAATCATGTCAATATTAGGTAATGGGAAATCATCTTTTAAGGATGCTTTGTTTAAGTCAGGAAAATTAGTACACATTCATATTTTGTTTCCTCCTTTAGAAATAGCCACAATATTGGAAATCAATTCAGAATAATCAATAGAGCAGATGAATCCTGGACCTAGTAATTTTTCAATTTCAGCTTTTACCAGTAAAGCGATCCTAGGATTCATCTTACGAATATTTTATTTCATAGGTTTAGCATTGGGTTTAAGAACAATATTGTGAGTGACAATTTTGGGATCTATACCTGGCATATCCAAATATGTCCAAGCAAAGATATCTTTGTATTCAAGTAAGAGAGAAACCAATTGATCACGTTCATCTTGATTCAAACACTTCCCAATTTTAATTGTTCTTTCCACATCATTCTCATCTACTTGAACCTCAATGGTCTCAGTTATTAATAAATTAATTTGTATGGGAGAATCTATTGGCAAAGGGGAAATATCTAATTCATCATGTTCTCCAAAATAAGCTTCATTATTCAGACAATATAATCTTCGCCTTTTATGATAAAATGTAGGTAGATCTTGATAAGCTCCTAAAATTCAGCAAGAGCTTCATCCTCAGGAAAAATGTCCAACTTTGGTTTTTGATCCATGTCAAGGAGAAGTGGATTAACCAATTTCAAATGTCCACCATAAATATGAATTAACATTAAGAGGAAAAACTGATGGCTGCCTATAAGGATTAAATCCTAACCCATAAGTAAAATCACCACCTTCATTATCCAAGGGTACTTGTATACCTTGTTCGTATTTACCACAACCTTTTCCATTGAATCTGGATTTTTTAAGTAAATGATAAATAGAACCATACCTGTCAGCCATATCAAATTGAGTTAAAGGAGCGGCATATGTCACAATGTCATAACAATCTGGTTTTATTGTCTCAATTGTTTCATTATGAGAAGCAGCAACAAAGTTACTTTTTAACTCCTCAGAAAGTGGAGAGGGAATAAAAACTTGTTTTTCAAACTTAGTTTGTTCTTTCATCAATTCCAAATCTGACACTTTATATTCTCCTATGAAAGTAGGATTAAAATCCAATTTTCCCCAATCATCTTCCATCAAGGAGGAAGATGGGATCTCGTCTTGTTTAACCTCAGGTGGTTGTTCAAGTTTTTTAATTGGTTGTATAGGCTCATGAATCTTAGCATATTCTGTGTTTAAATAGGGATTTGGTTCATCATCCGCATGTAATGTGTACATTAGATTTTTGTATACTAACCTAACCTTGCGATGAAGAGTAGAAGGAACCGCATGCATAGTATGTAACCAAGGTCTTCCTAATAGAAGGTTATAATTGAGTGGTCCTGACATAACATGGATAGGAGTGTAAAGAAGCACAAGACCAACTTTAATGGGAAGCATAATAATACCCAAAGTTTTCTTTGCAATATTATCAAATCCATGAATAGGAATATTGTCTGGTTGAATAGTTGTAAGATCGGCTTTAATTGCTTTAAGCATATCCATGCTACAAACATTAAGCCTAGATCCATTATCAATCAATGTTCTGTGAATGATACTCTGATTAATAGAGACAACAACCATAAGAGCATCATATTGATTCTGCACCTCAACAGTAGGTAAATATTTGTCAGAGAATACAATAGGAGGTACAAAAGGCATAGTATGCATGCACTCCAAAAAGGAATTAATCTTCTCTTGATTAGGAGTCATGGCAGGGAGAGTAGATAAGGCTTTTTGTAATGCCTCATGATATGTAGGGGATGTTTGAAGTAATTCCCATAAAGATATCTTAGTAGGAGTAGCGCGTAATTGTTCCACTAAGTCATATTCCTTAAAGGAAGAAGGTAACCTAGGTGCTTGAGGAAGCACAGGTTGAGAAGGAGGTAAATTTGCTGGGATAGTAGGTTGAGGATTATTTTGTGTGCGATAAGCATGCAAAATAGAATCTGTGTTATCAAAGAAATCCAAGGGATCTCTGGGTTTTCCCTTAATAGTTATTTGAGGACATCCTTTTACTTTCATCAAAGGTTTGGGAAATAACATTTTAGGTGTCTCGATATTGCAAATAGAGGAATATGAAGGTAACCATGCATACACTCTATGGTAAAAGTCAATTGAAGAGGTTGTGGAGGAGGATGAAATAGGAATGGGATCCATGTGGATCTCATTTAAACCATTTGCATGCTCACTTCCATGTACCTCATTAAGGGATATATCCTTTTGTACAATAAAATCATCATCAAAGTATTCAAAACAAAAATCATACATGTTGAAACACTACAAGCATGAAAAATGTAAATGTTTTTGTATTTTTAAAGTAATTTTGCAATTTTTATGAATTTTGACATATAAATATAAAAGCATAAAATAAAGTCTACTTCTATATGCATGCAAAATCTAATATGAAATATAAATCTAACACCAATAAAAAAGAAAGAGTTGTCTATCGCGGGTTCACCAAAATGTAAGGTATAAAATTTGGCACAAGAAGGATTCCCTAAATAAGATTTATGCGATATAGTAAAGCGAGATCCTAAAGCCAAATTTATGTTTTCTTACACTTAATTATTATGATAAAATAGCTTGAGGAACACATAAGAAATAAATGAACAAGATACCTACCTCATAACATAGAAGATCTAGAAAAACTCATTTTCTGAAGTCTGTGTTGAGTTTCTAGAAAATCTGATAGTTGATACTAAATCGGAACACAAAGACGAACAAAACCCAGAAATCATTTTCTGTTCCAATGTCTTCTTATGAAAAAAGTCAACCTTGACCCATAAATGTCAACCCTGACCCAATAATGTCGACCTTGACCTGCACAGATCCGAAAGTGACTTTGTTTGCGGATCTCAAAAGTTTGCCAAAAAGGGTATCCAGATCTGAGTTCAAATCCACTGTTCTGCACCTGCAACTCTCAAAAATAGCACCTGCAAATATCTAAAAAGAGGGATTTTGGGGTGGCTATATAGGGTTTTGCCTTAGTCAAACCCCCATTTTGGTGATCTCCACCTCCACAAATAGCTGAATATAGAATGTAATGTGTGTGTGTATTGATCTCTTGAAGAGAGTTTGTAAACATGCAATATCAAGATCTAACAATCCTAACATAACATGGAAATGAGAAAGCAATGCATAGATTTGAATATGACAAAGAAAGCATACCAAGCCCCCAAGGCTAAATTATTCCTATCAACTCACAATCCATAATTTCTACCCCATGATAATGTCCTTTGAATGCTTGAATGTTGAAAATAGTAGATCTAAAGAGAGAGTCTTCTTGCTTCAATGAAGATCCACCATAGATTATCCTTCAAAATACTTGATAGAAGATGATAATATGTCCACCTAACTTGTCCTTCTATATCATCCTCTTTCTTGTTTGCATCATTTCATCATGTCATGTCCCGATTTCCTTTCATGATCAAATGAAGGCAAAAGAGAGTGTTTATATAGAGATTTCAACATAGGTCTCCTAGGGCAATGCAAGGGATCCAAATTCAAATTTCACCTCAAATCATGATCCAATCACATTTTCCAACTAAGGAGAAAACATATTAATTCAAATATCAGAGAAAACACTTCCGCCTCCGAACCCAGGGACCTATTTTAAGTTTCGGACCTTGATAAGGTCAAGATTTGAAAGCAGGGACCACCACCTGGAAAAGGTCTATGTCAACCTCGACCCTGACCTAGGTCAGGGTCAACCTCGACCTTGACCTAGGTCAGGGTCGACCTCAACCCTGACCTGAGGTTTCAGGTAGGTCACCAGAAAGTTGCAGAAAGGTTTCCAGATCAGCCGGGGACCTAGAAAGGTAGGGGAATGTGCCAGAGTGTTTAAGAAGGCCCAGAGGCCCAGAGAGAGAGTAAGATGAGGCCCAGGAGGACCAATACATAGATCCTACCTAGAGAAAAGAGCCATGGAGAGAGAAATCTAGAAGAATCCACAAGATCCTAACCCTAACTCCATCTATACACGTATAATCAAGCACAGATGCAAATCTAATATGCCAACCATACTAACTAAGGGTGCTAAGTCTATCAAAATGGAAGTGCTTCCATTTTAAGATGATACAATAACCAATTAGATTATATCAAGTTGACATCAATGACAATACAATCCATTAACTGATTTAATGTCTTGCATTATCTTTCTGCATTTTGGTGATCAACTTAACATCTTCAAGCATTCAATCAGTTACATGTCATCAACATTAACATATTAAAGTTTAATTTTTTTACCAGTGTCTCCATAGTTCTCAGAGACATATGTGTACCATTATTTTTTTTATAAATTTTGATCTACTTGAAAAAAATAAAAATAATTATATATTATTGTTGTGCACTTGATTATTTACACTTTAAAAAAATTGCATTTTTTTATTATTTTGATGCAAGTCATGTTTCGTGCATGAACAAGTATCTGATTTTTAGGATGTGCCCACTTGAAAAAATCATTAAGAAAATACTAAACAAAAAATTACAAAAAATAGATAACTTCTAGCTCTCACTGTTATCTATCTTTCTACCTAAGGATTTTTCAAAATACTAAATCTAACTATGAATATTCTAATGCGCATGCCAGACACTATGTTATGTTTTCCTAAAAAAACCAAGAACATTTTTCCGTGTGCAAAGGATTTGAACCTCTTAATCTTATCTATTTTTTTTTAAATCTAGTATTTTAGAAACTAGATTTAGAATACTACAATTCTTGTTCTTTTCATATCTTGTAATCTTGAGCTCATGACTCTCAAATTTCTCTTCCAAGTTTAGGTTTTCCCGATTTCAGAAAAAAAAAGAGGTCACTTATACCTCTTTTTTGCACACCATCTTGGTGGAGTTACCTATTTAAAAGAAAATTAAATCAAGAATGCAAAGTTATTGCTTCTAAGTATGACAATGTCTCTCAATGCTAATTCTTTTAGAAGCTTTTAAGCTCACTTATTCTACAAACTAAGGTAATCATAAAATAACTACCCAAAATAATTATTTAATTATAAAATTACTTCACACAACTTGATTTTCCTTTAGTGCAAAATAAACTACCCATCTAGATTAAATAATTTGGAGGGAGTTGTTTACTTTTCAAAATGTAATATTCAACACTTACAAATCTCAACATTTCAATTAATTTAAAAGTTGGAGGAAATTGAACACCCTTTAATTTAACAAAGTGATAGAATAAATTAATTAGTTATATATTTGTACAATTATCACAATGTAGACATGTGAAGGAATAACTTAGAACTATTTGAAATTTTTCCAAAATTTCACTTAACCTTATGTTTTTTAAAGTCTTTTTTTTCTTCTATACTTAAGAGATTGCTAAAAATAAGTCTTTCCCCATCATTAAGGGATTTCTCCTAAAAATTAGGTTTTCCCTATATTAGAGATCTCCATTAAAAGAAAGAATTCTATTTTGTTCATTAAAAATACTCAATTCTTGTAATTTAACTATACATGGATCAATTAGAATAGATTCACAATCTAATAACAAAATTAAAAAATACTCAATCTAATAACAAAAATAAATAAAATTACTTTATTCTTAAAATAAATTATATTTGATTTCTATTATGAATTATAATGACTACTAAAGCTATAAAATTTCAAAATAATTGAACACTCGTTTCTTAATTTTCGGATAAGCTTGATTCATTTAATTAAAAAAAAAACAAATTCTCAACTTATATGTTAATGGAAAGAAATTTATTATTATTATTTAAATTATTTTTTTTGAAATTTGACCTTTGCATCTTGGTTTCACATCCATAATTATTGTAGATTGATTGAACAAGTATATTTTAAACCCAATCAATGAAATTTAAAACAAGAATTATTATTATAAAGTTACACTCGTAAGGTAATTGGTTTAATAATTTATTACCAAAAAGAGGGAATTTCTATTTCATTTTCTTTTTAGGAAATAAACCACTTCTACAACCTACAATATTCTCTCTGCATGTGCCAATTTAAAGGCACTTAATACATGTAACCTCCTCCTTTGTAATAATTCAAACTGGAGTTATCATAGGCAGAGATATTAATTTATTTAGGTCAAACCTTTATTGTTTCAATTCAATCAGATAAAAATGTGGAAGCAATATAAACTATTTGGTAAATATTAAAATGCCTCATGAAATGTGGTCTAATGAAGCACCATCATTGTAGGATATGTTCAAAATGGATTTGTAGAAAAGACCTTACTGATTACTGAATTGCGTGTCACATACAAATGGATCATAAACACGGTAGAAAATGGATTTGTTGAAAGGGCTTAAGAAATATTCAAGAAAATGTTATTGGTAAGGGTAGGGACTATTCTTTTAAGATTGTGGTGTTAATACAAGTCTAATTACTGAGTGGGGAGGGGTGAATCAATAATCAATAAAATAATTTCAACCCCTTTAAACTTTATGCACCAAAATATTCAACAACAACTAACATAAATAAAACTTTCAATGCATACATCCACAATTAATCAACCACACAATGTAAACACCATATTTATCTCATGGAAACCTTAATGGAAAAAACCACGATGTGAGTAGGTACCCACAAAATTTGTATTCTTCTAGAATATGCCCTATTAGGAGCTTACCCTATTAAAGGTTTACAAAACACTGTTAAGTGTTACCCAGTTAAGGGATTTGCCTTAGACTTGTTAGGATATTTTCCCTGTTAGGAGAAGCCTTGTTATAGGACTTAAAACACTCAATTAAAATGCCACCTTGTTAGAGGATTTGCAGTAAAGACCTGTTAGGATCTACCCTGTTAAGAGATTTCATTGTTACAATGATTAGAAAGAAACAAATAAAATGATCTGTGTAATTGCACTACCTCTGCATGATCAGATACTCTTAAAATCTGAATATCTTTTTCACATACTATACTCTTCCTTTTCTTGATCACACTTCATTCCTTTACTTGCTTCTTGACCACATCCTTCTACAATTCACCATCAACTCTCTTTCTTCTTCTTCAACTTTCCAATATAAAGATTTACTTCCACTGACCTAAAACAAATCCTAGATCTGAGATATGAATGATCCAGATCATCTTAGGTAAGATACAATGTATCTAGTCACTCATAAAAAATTTCCTCTGACCACGTCGGCTTACATTAGGATTTTAATTTGGTAGTTGATCCATATTCAAAACTCGTTTGACCAAAATAAACCTTCTTGGAGATTCTACCTCAAACACTTACCTTAATCAATGTGATGTCAAGTAGATACCACAAATCACAGAATTAACTCACTACTTTATGAAAATAATCACCGATCCTATTACCACTTCTAATTCCTTCACCAATCTACAAATCTTCTAAGTTGTTCAAGAACTCTGTCCTATTTACCTGTTCATTCTATTAACACCGCTTCTAGTCAATTAAACTGGTTGCATCGGTCAATATTATGAGTTGCACTCGTGACCATAGTATCATGACATTGTTCACAATCATATCTTATGAATGCTCCACAAAAATACTTTACCGATTTGAGATAAAACACAAATCACTTACAGTCTGCCACAAACTATTTTTAGTCTTTACTTGGTTTGAGTTCAATCAAACATAACCAACTCAAAACTTTACACCAGAAGTCACTATGGAAAATTTAATATTACAACTTATAAAATATACTTACAGTAGAATAACAACTTCAGAATCATACTACAACTCACGATTCACTTATAATATCTGGTAACATACTGAAAAACACTAAGTCAAATAATTGACATCAATGACAAGCAAATAACTTATTTACCTATCATCAAATATGTATTAATCTTCATCAATGCAACACTTAGCATCAGTGCATCAGTTATGCTAACAATATCCCCCTTTTGCATTGATGGAAACACTCTAATCTTTACTATACATAAGTTATGTCATCGAAAACACTCTTATCTTCTCTTAACTTTTGAATCCTCTGATTTCAATCCTCTTGTTGACTTCTATAAAAATATTTCCACTTCTGTCTGTACTTCTGATCATACATCTGCTCACTCAGTTATAGTGAATCATCATATTCATATACTCTTCCTTTCATCTTTATCCAATATGATCTTCTCCTGTGTACATACATATTCTCCCTTAGTAGAATATAAATATTCTCCCCCTTTGACAACAATGCCAAAGATGTCAAAACATTCAGTTATTGACTGTTCCTTGCTTGATCCTCCTCATCAAAGTATTACAGAATCATACTAATAGTTCTCCCCCTATGGAGTAGTCCACCACTACATCAATTCATACATATTATTTTATGATAAACACATATGAACTGATGCAATCAACATCATCCTCTAATTAAATTTAGATGGGGGAATAACCCCTAATCTACCTCTAAGACACTCAAAGGTATCTTTTGGTAATAGCTTGGTGAATATATCAGAAACTTGTTCTTTAGTAGACACATAGTCAAGCCTTACTTCCTTCTCTTGTACTTGTTCTCTTAGAAAATGATATTTTATTGCAATATGCTTTGTCTTCGAGTGCATCACTGAATTCTTGGAAATATTTATTGCACTAGTGTTATCATAATAGATAACAACCAATTTAGTGACCTCGTGAATTTTAACAAGAAAATTATTTAATCCATACCGCTTGCTAATAGTTAAGAGATACAACAACATACTTTTCCTCTCCAGTATATTGAGAAATACAATTCTATTTCTTACTAGTCCAGGAGACTAATCTTTCACCAAGAAAGAATGCTCCACCGCTTGTACTTTTCCTATCATCAACATTTCCTGCCCAATCAATATCAGTAAATACATTCAAATAAAAATATCCATCCTTACCATACCATAGGCTATAATCTTTAGTTCCTTTGAGATATCTAAAGATCCTCTTTACTGCAGCCAAATGTGAGTCCTTAAGGTTTGATGAAAACCTTATAACAATGCTAACGACATGTGCAATGTTTGGTATACTATGCACAACATACTGTAGTTTACCGATCATGGATCTATATAGAGTTTCATTTACATCTTTAGATTCATCCTCCTTAGATAATTTGTAGCCTATGACCGTAGGTGTTCCCATTGGTTTTGAGTCTTCCATACCAAAAGTTTTTAGAATCTCCTTTACATACTTGGATTAACTTATATACATATCCCTTTCTTTATCTATTGTACTTGAAGTCCAATGAAGAATTTGATTTCTCCTATCATTGAAATTTCAAATTCCTTTATCATTTCTTCCTACAAATGACCTCAATGCTTCATTTTCACCAAATATTATGTCATCAACAAAAAATTCAGCAATCAATGTTATGTCTTCACTTTCAGATTTTAGATATACATTGCTATTATTGTTATGCATCAATTTGCACCCTATCAAACTCTAAAGTTTGATAATCTGGCATAACATGGGATTCACTTCTACATGTGGGATATGAAACTTGAAATGAAACCTCCATATTCTAGGCTGGTTCCTATTGGATAATCACCTATTTGACTTGAAAATTAAACTAAACCTTTGAAGGAAAAAGGGATATAAAGATTGTAGAAAAGAACTGGAAAACAACAATAAAATATAGAAAAGATATATCTTACTAGGGGATGCACCAAACTGTCATAAAACACAACCTGAAATGACTAAGTGTTGGCTTGGTATCATTTGACTTAATGGAAAGTAAAAAATTTCTGTATAGGCATTGCAAAAATGTTTCATAGTAGGGTTTGAAATGAAACCATTAAGGAAAAGAACTTTTCACTTAACCAACCTTCAAAGCCTAAACACATACTATAACCTACAAACATACACACCTCCAGCAAATAGGTACTTAAATGAGACAAAATAATCAGGAATAATAATATTTACAAGATTACTTTCATCAATCACTTATGTTATACTCAGAAATGCAGAAAAGGAAAAGAAAACTAAAACAACTCAAATAATATCCTGCTCCAAAAAACTCAGTCACTATATATTATCTTTCAAAGCATGAGTTACAGACATATACCAAAATACCTCAAGGATATCATATTTCCATAGAAAGTCTCCTTTGCATAATCAAAACTCACTCTCTCATTAGACTTCAAATCCACTAAGTACAAACTTTTCAACCACCAAGGGTTGGATGCTAGAAAAAAGGCCCCAAAAACGGGGTCTAGAAGCCATGAAAGAAAGAAAATTAGCTGGAGAAGGTCCTCAAAACCATAAAGGAACCTTAAAATCTCTTCAAAAAAGCCTAAGAATCTCAACAAGCTCATAAAGCCCCTTAAAAACCCATGAATAGGTCTCACTTCAAAAATCTTCCTAAAAACCCTCCAACATCTCCTAAATCCGCTCCAAAGCTCCTAGATCCTCTCCTTATGTCTCCAAACTGCTATAAATTCCAAGAAGTCTTTTAAAGTTATTAAAACACCCTTATCTCTCCACTCTTCCATTATTATTTTCTTTTCCTTCAAAAGATTTTAATACTTATTAATTGATTTATAATATACATCAATTAATAATTATTAAATTACAAACAATTCTTAATGAAAAGCAATAACAAAGAGAAAAAAATATTTTATTCAATAATATAATCATATATCAATGAAATATATGATTATATCATTAAATAAAATATGAAGAAGCATTAAAATATCATAAAAATGGCATTGACTACGAACTTAAAATAATTATGCAAAATGTTTGAGGGCACAACAACAAATTTGATAGCCCTAAAAACATTCCTCATTTTACTCTTGGCATCTTCTCTACATTTGAGGGTTGTGGAAATCCTAAGCTACCACCATGGATAAATAATCTCGCTGCTTGTGAGCGCCGCCATGGAGAATTTTAGTGAAGATTTTCTAGAGGGTTTGGTTGTGAACTTTTTGTGAAATTTACTTACACAAATCGGTAAGTATTCATGCAAGTTATCGATTTACCTTGTGCATAACATACATTTAATCATTTTGAAATCCTTGATAAAATATTCTTCTTTGTTTGAGTTCTCTGAGGAAATAAAAAAGAAAACTCCCTCTGCAATCTTAGTGTACCTATAGCTGTGAACACAATGTATCATTACCACTTTTAATGGTGTTGAGGGAGTTCATATCCATATTCCATACTAGATAGGGCTCCATCTTTAACCTTGCATATTAAAAAGTATCTATCACACAACTATATATTTAGTGTATCTGCAAATATGAGTATCTTGTGGCTACACAGTGAAAAGGTCATGGCTTCAACCTTGGAATCCTGCAGCTATATTGACAAAAAACATGTCCAGCCTCCATGGTTACTGTGGTTGATGCTCCCTTTGAACCATGTCTTCATTCCTATGAAATCTTCTTTACTAAAGATGAGTAGGGCTTTCTTAAAAACAAAAATGCATGATTTTTCTTTCTGTATATTGGATTTTACATTGTTGGTACTTTGCATTCAATAAATTTTTATTACCCTTAGATTTGTCTCTGATACTAGATTTGTTAATTGTGTGCCTCTTGAAGGAGATTATGTTGGGGAATAACTTTATCATATATTGTAAAACTGAACTAGGAAAATCCTTTGACAAGTGGTAAATGTGACTCTCAGCTTACTATAGCACACCACTCGTAGCTCTAGAAATACAGATTCATGAACCTGGAGAAACTATGTAGCATTCTTCAGCTGTAGTGCATTTTTGCAGAGATCACTGTGTACTTATTTCTTGGCACTGTCTTTTCCCTTCTTTTGATGTTGATACATTTTGGATTGATACTTGGCATCTTCATTCTTTCCAAATGCCAATTCATATGAACTACTTTGATTATCATTCATTGTTGTCCTCCCTGGTCACATTTTGATAGCCTATGTCTTATTAATGTTATGAGAGATTCATATGAATATGATGCCTCTTTATATTGGATTGTGCATTCCTTCTTCTTAGTGAACTGATGTTCCTCAAGATATATTGGCATTCTTTTACTTGAATATCTAATCCAAATAGCTACCATGTTATTGTTGATTCTTCCATTAGCTCTATATTGTAATTTCATTTCTATCTTGTACTCCAACATTGGTGCTCACTATGTATTTGTATATGATCTTTTAGAGTGATTCTGTTATATGAACTATCTAGACACAATCAAACTTAATATCACATGAACACACTCGCAATGACCCTGCTCATCTGCATAACTATTTTTATACTTTGTAGTTAGAATGTTGTTTAAATATCACGCTGCTCCAAGACATGTCTCTGTTACTTTTAGCTTCATTTGTCAATGCTTTCATTGTGTGATCTTCAACAAAGATTCCCTTGCTATGTACCCCTAATCACTAATTTATCATTTTTCCCCTCTAAAATAGTGTTCTTCAAGTACTTTTGACTATCTCTTTATAGTATGTTGTTGGTAACAATACTGTCCATTGTTTCTGTTGAAATTTCTATAAATTGATCCTCTTTTTAACTTCACTGAATCACCTTAAGGCTGCTTGTTTTGTCTTTCAGTGGCATGCTGAGATCAAACCCTTATGGGAGCCTTATTTACTTCCATATGCCACTGACAGACACTTGTTACTACACATACAATAAACTTGTTGAAAATAAATCATTGTCTTTCAAGTTTAGAGAGTACTTGATATTGCATAGGTAGGTGGATGAAATAGTCTTCAATAATTGCTTAGAAATTTCAAAGTTATAACATCATTACTTTAACAATTCTATAGGTTAGGACAGAAACCATGGAAGGGCAAAGAAGGTGTTAGCAAATAAAGAGTTGATGCAAAGACATGCTTCAAGATTCTAGTCATTCAAACAATGACATGATTCTTTTCATTCCACTGTTTATGTACTTTTGAATACTTCCTAGATTAGGAAAATGTAATTTTTTCCTTTCTAGTTTCACGACATGTGTGAAGCAATCATTATTTTGATTAATAAATATGTTACATTTTGAGAAAAGATATATGATATTATTTTGTTATTCATGCTATGTACTTTACTTTTCATCATCAAATGCAACATATAATTTGAATCAAACTCAAAGTAACAATTATATGCAAAACATACAATTTCAAATGTACCTCAACATTTAGAATGCAAGACTCTATCTAATTGAGCCGGGTACGTGAAAATAGGTAACAATTATCACTAGTTCTTGTAAAACCAATCTGAATAAGATATGCATGCAACCTTTCATACTGTGCTCTTGGAGCTTGCTTCAATCCAAACAATGCTTTATTCAATTTACATACCATGTCTTTACCTTCACTAGTAGAAAAACCTTTAGGTTCTTCAATGTATACTTCTTCTAATACACCATTAAGAAAAGTAGACTTTACATCCATTTGATAAACCTTAAAGCCTTTATAAGCAGCATATGCTAAAAGTATCTTTACACCTTCAAGTCTAGAAAAAAGTGCAAAGGTCTCACCATAGTCCAATCCTTCTTCTTGCGCATTCCCTTTACAAACTAGCCTTTCCTTGTTTCTAATCACTTTTCCTTTCTCATTCAACTTGTTCCTAAAAAATCCATTTATTACCTATAACATTCTTATTGGTAGGTCTAGGTACTAAAGTCTATGTATTATTCTTCTCAATTTGATGTAATTCCACTTTCATATCCTTAACCTAATCATCATTTTCCAAAGCATCCTTAACATTTTTAGGTTCTACTTCTAATTCAGATAGTAAATAAATACTTTCTCTTGCCTTGCTTCTTGTCATCACTCCAACATTTTTATCTCCAATAATTTGATCTTGTTTATGATTAAGTTTCACATACCTTGGGAGTACTGGTTATGTTTTCTGGTTACCTTCATCATCATCCACCAGTAGTGGATCATTCACCACTTCAATCACCTATAGTATTGTATCTGGCTCCACCGATTGAACATAAAAAAACCTATCATAGTCTTCTGGTTCCTTCTTTCAATCTTCCTCATTATTTTTAGAAAACTCATCAATTCTAACATTTTCACTTAGAATCATCTTGTTAATACACTTGTACAAACATTTATAAGCTTTTATTCTAGTAGAATAGCCAAGAAATGTCCCTTCATCACTCTTAGAATCAAATTTACCATTTTTCTCATCATTCTTAATGTAACATTTGCTTCCAATTTTTTTGGAATAGCTGACACTAGGACTATGACTATACCATAGCTCATAAGGTGTTTTATTTGTACCTTTCTTAAGTTATAATCAATTAAAAGTATAAATAGTAGTACTTAAAAATTATCTCCAAAATATTTGAACCACTCCTTTTTGTATCAAAATTGTTCTTACACAATCAATTATGGATCTATTTCTTCTCTCTACAATTCCATTTTGCCGCGGTGTTCTCGGTGCTCACATTTGTCTCTTGATTCCATGCTCTTCACAAAATGTTGTGAACTCAAGTGAAGTAAACTCACTTCCTCTATAAGATCTGAGACACTTTAGTGCTTTACCTATTTCATTTTCAACTCTTTCTTTATACACCTTAAACATGTAGAATGCATCAAATTTATCCTTCAAAAACATAACATAGATCATTCTTGAATAATCATCAACAAATAAGATAAAGTACTTATCTCCATAGTATCTCTTTTTTCTCATCGGTCCACACAAGTCAATGTGTACAAGGTCAATAATGTTCTGAGATGAATATACCTTACTAGTGAAACTAGAACTAGTCATCTTTCCTAACTGACACTCCTTACACATAACGTTCTTAGGCTTACCTAAAGTAGGAAAACCTCTAACACATCTTTTTTTACTTACCTTTACCAAGTTATCAAAATTAACATGACAAAATCTTTTATGCCATAGCCAGAAATCCTCAACTTTATCAAACAAGAAATGCTTATTAGTAGAGTTCAATCATACTAGGTTACCTCTAGTATATTTACTAGTAGAAATCAAATCTCCAAATGTTGCTAAGATCTTGCAAACACCATTACTGAATTCTAATATGAAACCTTTGTTGTTCAACTTAGAAACACTTAACATGTTATACTTTAATCTGTTATCCCAATGAACATCATCACAATTAGTGTTATCATTAAGTGCTATTGAACCTTTACCTCTTACGACACATAGTAAACCATTACCAAATATGACTATGCCTCCATCACATGCTTCCATTGAAATAAACTTTATGTTATCACTGGTCATGTGATACGTACACCCACTGTCTATTATCTAGTCACCACTATAATTCATGCTTAAAATCAATGCTTTCTCCTCACTATCTCTATCTACACTGGCCGAGGGTTCTTTAACTGTAACAAAAACTATCTCTTCCTCGTCATCTCTTCCATCCATTTATTCATCAGTTACTGCATATTCTTCTAGGTGACATGCTTTCTTGCTCTTGTCTTTGAAGCTCCTGAATACCTTAAACTTATCCTTCCTGTCATTGTTAAGACACCTAGATGCAATATGACCAATTTTTTTACATGAAAATAATTTTAAGGGAATTTTACCTTTGTACTTTCCTTTTCCTCTAGGTAATCTCCTTGCTAGAAGTGCTCCAACTCTTCTCATTCTCTTTCCTCATACAAGATATAATCATAATATTAATGTCATTTAGAAATGTTAGAGACTTATTTTCCTTTCTTTGATGAATCAATAGTTAGAGAAGCTTTGAAAGAAGATTCTACTCTAGGCATACTGTTATCAAAGTTACTTAACTCAAAAGCAATAAGCTTGCCAACAAAATAATCTAGAGTCACATTTGTAGGACAAATAGATCTTAATTATTGTATAATAGAGACTCTAATAGTATATTGTGGTAGAAGGGTTCTCAAGATTTTACTTACCACTTCATATTCTTCAAGTTGACCACTAGCTCCTTTGATAGTAGAAACAACCTCCTTTAGCCTATTGTTGTATTGAGAAATGTTTTCTCCTTCATGAATTCTCATTTCATCATACTTTCCTCTAAGGCTATCTACCTTTTCTTTTTGGATATGAACATCATCGCCATGAACTGTTATCAGCTTGTCCCACATATATTTAGCATTATCCATTTCCTTGATATCTACAAACTGAACATGAGATAGCGCACTTGTAATTTATATCATTAAAAAGTTATGTTCCAACTTTCTCTTTATTTTTTCAGGATTAGGATGTCAGAAGGTACACCATACTTACTTGTTAGATGATCCAATGATTTCTCTCCAATGCCTAACAAATGCAGCTTTATCCTGCTTACCCATGTAGAGAAGTTGTCCTTAGTGAACTTAGGTGCTTCTTGATGACATGTAACTGATTGAATGTTTTGAAGATGTTAAGTTGATAACCAAAATGCAGAAGGATAATGCAAGACATTAAATCAGTTAATGGATTGTATTGTCATTAATGTCAACTTGATATAATCTAATTGGTTATAATCAAAGTGTCAAAGACTTCAGAGAATCTGAGAGATAAAGATTATGCTTTCTATAATGAATAAAAGACAAGCATTCACATTGTGACTATAAACATTGATGATCAATGGAACCCGACGGATAGAGATCAGTGACAGTAAAGTCACAGTGATGCCCGAGCAAGAAAAATAATGAGAATTACTGACAAGAAGAATCAAAAGCAAACCCGACGACCAGAAACATAGTGTAAACCAATGGAGAAGCCCGAGGAGAATTGGAGTGTTAATCTACACTATCAAAGAGTTGAATCGAAATTAACTTGAGTTTAGAAAAAACAAAATATCTAGCTGGTAGAGCTAAATATATAATTAACTGGTAGTTATCATTGTTTTCGTCGACAAGATAAGCCAGAGACAAGTGATTGATTTAAAGCTGATTTGTCCAGTTGGTAAGAATATCGCAGCGAGATAAAATAGGAGTTTTTCTTTAAATATGATTGGCAAGAATTGTGGATCACTCTAAGATCAAGAAAATCAAGAACCTAACAATGGCGATATCATCTTTATTTAAGAGACAACTCAATTCATTACGAATTGGTGTGGGAAGAAAAATAAAAGAGGATGCTAAGGAGAAACTAATGAAGAGAAACTTCATACAGTGTTGATCAACAAGCTAAGGAAAGAGCTAAAGAATTTTGAAGACACCAAGCAACAGAGCACAACATCACCAAGCAGAATCAAAGTGGAGCAAAGGTATAAACAAAGTTATATTGATAAGAATAGTTTTGTGAGATTATAATAGATCTAAAAATCTGCAAGTATAAGTTGTATATGTGAACAGATCATACTATTTCAATTTAACCATTGATTTGAAAAGTCTCTTAACCAAGCGGGATTTAAAGATCCTTTCTATATTGAGATACATCCAATGGAGTATCAAAAATTTTGTTCATGAAAATAGCATGAGATGCAAGATACCTATTGACAGGCCAAGTGAGTGTTTGATCAAGGATGGTAGCATAGAGATGCCCAATATCAAGTGACCGACTAAAGTTTTAAATCCTCTAACAAGGTCACACCTAACAGTGTGTTTGTAACCTTTAAAAGGGTTCTCTCTTCATCGAGCTCACTTCAGAAGAGTGAAAATTTTGGTTTACCGGTCCCAAGTGGTTTTTCCCTTGACAGGGTTTCCACATTAAAAATCCATGTGTCAATGTGTTTATGAGGCATTACTTTAGTGTTTTTCATTACACTTAACTTAATTGGATTGATCGGTATACTCTAGATAATTTACTATCTTTTGGTAAATTGATAAACTGATTTTTGGTAAACTTACAGTAGAAGGTTTTACAAAGCATTCTGAGGAGTAGTAAATTGATATAAGTATTTGGAGGCATTCATCTTATAGGACTGAAGATAACTAGAGGTATAATTTTGTGGTACTAAGTTTTAAGGGTTGATTATTGGAATATTTTTGAGGCCACTGATTCACCCCCCCTCTCTATTATTACTAAAAATTGGTATCAGAGCTTGTGTGCTTAGAAAGAGAGTTTAACAGCTCAAGCAAAAGATCACAAGATGAACAGATGAGATGTGCCCAAGTTGAATAAAGACAAATTCGCATCATGGCAAAGAAGAATAAGACTCTACCTATCAGGTATTGGAAATGATATTGTTCAATACTTAGATACTAAATATGTGTTGCCTATAGGACCTCATAATCTTGAGAAATTAAGAGTCAAGCATGAGCATAACTGCATGATGATAGAAATTGCATCATCACTCTTCGATGCTGAGTTTGAAGATGTCAAAACCTGCACCTCTACAAAAAAAATATAGGATAAGTTGAAGCTTGTACATGGAGGAGATGCCAATGTACTCAGAGCAAAGGCAGAAAGCCTAAGAGGGAGGTTTGATGACCTAAGGATGAAAGAAGGAGAAAAAATTACTCAGTATAGCTGTAGAATCAAAGAGGTAGTAAATACTATCCGAGGAGTTCAAGGTGTACTTGAAGAGGAGATAGTGGTAAGAAAAATATTAAGAACCTTATTGCCTGTTTATGCTATTAGAGTTTCTGCTATTCAAGAAATGAGAGCAGTTGCAAACAATACAGTTACTCTAGATAGTCTGATTGGTAGAGTAATTTCATTTGAGATGAATAACTTTGATAATAGTGTCTTACCATCTATAGAGTCTACATTCAAATATTCTCTAAAGATAAGTAACTCAAGTCATAGACATGCTGTTAGAAATGATAGTGAAAGTGATAATGAGGATCAAGGACTTGATGAAATTGAAGCACTTATGGCTAGAAGATTGTAGAGAGGAAAATGAAGATACAAAGGTAAATTACCACTTGTATGTTTCAATTGTAAAGAGGTTGGACACTTTGCTGCAAGATGTCCAAACCGATGAAAATATGACAGAGGAGATGATAGACCTTATGAGAAGAAGTTTGATAAAGGTGAAAATAGAGAATACTGGAGCAACTGACAATCTGACAAGAGAGATACCTGAGACTACATGGACAAAGGGAAGAAAGCTTTTTACTTAGCTGAGAACAGAGCTGATGACACTGACACCAAAATAGAAGAAGACATCAAGATGATATTTGTAGCCATGAAGGATGATTCAAATGAAGATGAAGAAAGGAATGTATAAACTGCACTCATATCTAAAGTTAGTAAAAATGATGTCTAGATCATAGATGGTGGCTGCACTCATCATATGACCGGTGATAAACAAAAGTTTGAGACTTTTGAATACTATAATGGTGGTTCAGTGAGAATGGGTAATGATACACCTTGTCCAGTTAAAGGTAAAGGAACCATAATGTTGAATAAACTGATAAAATATCAAAATGCCTACTGGGTTAAAGGACAAAATTACAATTTGTTAAGTGTTTCTCAGTTGAACAACTCAGGTCATAGATTAGCATTTGAAAATAAGAAGGCAAAGATCTTCAATGAATCAGGAAGGTTGATTGGTACCGCTGAGCAGACAAAAGGTAACCTTTTCTATCTTGATGACACTAACACCACTTGTTTGATGGCTAGAAACGAAGACTTATGGTTGTGGAACAAAACATTGTGTCATGTGAACTTTGACAACATGATAAAGATAAGAAACAAAAGGAATGACAGAGGCTTATCAAAAATGACTAAGCCCAAGCATATCATGTGCAAGAATTGTCAAAAGGTAAGATGACAAAGTCTAGTTTCAAGATCAAAACCCATACATCTAATGAAATTATAGAATTAGTCCATACAGATCTATGTGGACCAATGAGGACAAAGAGCTACTATGGAGATAGGTATTTTATTCTCTTTGTTGATGATTTCTTTAGAATGATGACAGTCATATTTTTAAAAGATAAATCAGAATCTTTTAAGATGTTTAAATGGTACAAAGCAATGGTAGAAAAACAAAGTGAAAAGAAATTGAAATGATTAAGGTCAGATAGAGGAGGGGACTTTACTTCAGAAGAATTCACTAACTATTGCAATGAGCATGGAATTAAAAGACATGTTTCTGCACCAAGGACACCACAAAAAAATGGAATTGTTGAGAGGAGAAACAAATCAATTATTGATTGTGCAAGAACATTGATGATTGAGAAAAGTATCACTTAAACATTTTGGATGGAAGCTGCCAGTACTACTGTCTACACACCAAACAAAGTACAATTGAAGAAGGACACAAAGAAGACACCATATGAGCTTTGGTATGGTCATACACCCAATGTAAGTTACTTCAGAATCTTTGGTAGTTAATGTTATATTTTGAAGGATGATAGAAATGGAGAAATTGACTGCAAAAGTGAAGAAGGTATCTTCCTAGGGTATTCAACCAAAATCAAGGCTTATAAATGTCTTAACAAGTCATCTAATAAAATCATTGAAAGTGCAAATGTGAAAACAAATGAATTTGTAGAAAAGAATGACAAGGAAAGAAAAAAGGAACTAGATGACTACAACATGTTTGTTTATACAGAACCTGACACTCTACCTGAGAAATAGTATGTCACTCCCAAGCATCAGAACATTGCACCCGAGCATCAGGCTACAATTACTGACGATCAAGATAATACTCAAGATGATGTTCTGATCAATGGAGATGAAAATGGAGGTAAAGAAGATGATCAAAATGATGAACACAGAGCTAAACTAAAACTTGAAAAGTATGTCAGAATACATCATCCAAAAAACCAAATCATAGAAGACAAGAAGGTTGGAACAAGAACAAGAAGTAAGTCACTTAAAACCTGATGTTTACTTTGTGATTTTGAGCCTACATCTATTTACAATGCACTTGAGAATGAAGAATGGGTCAGTGCTATGAATGAGGAAATAGAATAGATTAAGAAGAACAATACATGGACACTAGTACCAAGACAAGATGACAAGAATGTCATCGGTACCAAATGGATATTCAGAAACAAGCTGAATGAGAATGGAGAAGTCACTACAAACAAAGAAAGATTAGTGTGCAAAGGATATGCATAAGAAGAGGGTATTGATTATGGTGAAACCTTTGCACCCGTTGCTAGACTAGAAGGATTTATAATCTTACTTGCTTATGCTACATTTAAAGCATTCAAAGTATACCAAATGGATGTCAAATCTGCATTCTTAAATGGAATACTTGAAGAAGAGGTAACATTGAACAACAAGAAGGGTTTGTTGATCCAGACAAGAAGAACATGGTATGTAGACTACTCAAAGCCTTGTATGGATTGAAACAAGCACCGAGAGCCTGGTATGAAAGACTTCACTCATATCTCATTAGCATAAAATTTGTTAGAACAAGTGAAAATAGCAATCTATACTTAAAAGAAGATACAAATGGTAATATTCTGATTGCTGAAATTTTTGTTGATGATATCATTTTTGGAGGTAATAAATTGTTATGAAAATCCTTTTATGATGAAATGAGAAAGGAATTTGATATTTCTATGTTTGGAGAGATCAAATTATTTCTTGGTCTACATATTCTTCAACAAGATGCAGGTATTTACATCACTCAGTCCAAATACATCAAGGAAGTGCTAAAAATATTCAAGATGGAAGATTCCAAACTAGTTGGAACACCTATGGCTATTGGATGCAAGATGACAAAAGAAGACAAGACAAATGAGGTAAATCAGACCTTATATAGATCAATGATTGGTAAACTGATGTATGTTGTTCATACCAGACCAGATATAGCACATGCAGTGGGAATAGTTGCTAGATTCTCTGCTAATCCAAAAGAATCACATATGATTGCTATCAAAACAATTTTGAGATATCTGAAGAACACTGAAGACTATGGCTTATGGTACAAAAGAGAAGGAAAATTTAAGCTACAAGTCTATATAGATGTTGATTGGGCTAGAAATATTGATGACCGAAAGAGCACAACTGGAGGAGCATTCTTCATGGGTGACAGACTTGTCACATGTACAAGCAAGAAGCAAGGATGCATCTCTCAGTCTATTGCAGAAGTAGAATATATGGGTGTTGCTACAAATTTCTCTAATATTGCATGGATCAAACAATTACTAGAAGGTATGCATATGAAGATCCTTGAATGAGTAATTATCTATTGTGATAATACCAGTGCAATAAAAATTCTAAGAACTGAGTCATGCATGCTAAGACTAAGCATATTGCTATCTAGTATCACTATCTGAGAGAACAAGTGAAAGCAAATGAAGTGACACTAGAATATGTTCAATCAAAGGAACAGTTAGCTGATATATTCACCAAGCCATTACTGAAGGATACTTTTGAGTATCTGAGACAGAGACTAGGGGTTTGACCCTTGTCTATCAGTCAATAATCTGACTAGGAGGTTGCATCAACCTATACCAAATCTAAAGATCATTCATGTTGATGCAAACACTGAAATGAACAGCAATAGATACATCTATACATTGCAAGGTACATATCTGCATTGAAAAATTAGACATTGTATTGGTGATGGATAAGGAAATTCAAAGAATATATTATGCAAAGGGATGGAAGCTGATATAGATGATAAAATAAGGAGAAGTATTTTTGGCATTGTTTTCAAAGGGAGAGAAATATCTCATTATCATACAAAAAGGGAGAGATGTTCTCATTACCATCAGGGAGAGATGATCTCCATATCACATAAAGGAGAGATATGATAAAAGGTGAGATTATATCATTATCCATGAAGAGGAGTTCCTGAGAATCAGAAAGAAGGAGTTAATCAATATTCTAAGTGAGAGAAATTGATTACATATGAAATATCCATCTAAAGGAGAGAGTTCAGACAAGAGAAAGATTGTTGTCAAAGGAAAAAGGGATTATCAAGAAGAGGAACAGTCAAGGAAGAGCACATATCAGAACAGAGATATCAGATGATACATCTATCTAGTGAAGGCATTAAATATTGAAGACAACCACTCTGCATGAAATAAATCTAAGCTATTTTTGAGATTTCTGAGAGCCAGACATTTTTAATAGTTACATTAGGAAATCTTGATGAAATTGTATATTTCATATTATATTAGTGATAGTGTAGTATGATAATGTGGTATGTTGCCATCAATGCCAAAGGGAGAGATTGATGACATGTAACTGATTGAATATTTTGAAGATGTTAAGTTGATAACTGAAATGCAGAAGGATAATGCAAGACATTAAATCAGTTAATGGATTATATTGTCATTGATGTCAACTTGATATAATCTAATCAGTTATAATCAAAGTGTCAAAGACTTTAGAGAATCAGAGAGATAAAGATTATGCTTTTTGTAATGCATAAAAGACAAGCATTCACACTGTGACTAAAAACACCAACGGTCAGTGGAACCCGATAGATAGAGATCACCGACAGTCAAGTCACAGTGATGCCCAAGCAAGAAAACTGATGAGCATTACTAACGAGCAGAATCATAAGCAAACCTGACGACCAGAAACATAGTGTAAATTGATAGAGAAGCCCAAAGAGAACTGGAGTGTTGACCAACGCAATCAAAGAGTTAAACCAAAATTAACTTGAGTTCATAAATGACAAAATATCTAGTTGGCAGAGCTAAATATAGAATTAACTTGTAGTTATCATTGTTTTCATCGACAAGATAAGCCATAGATAAGTGATTGATTTAAAGATGATTTGTCTAGTTGGCAAGAAGATCTCAGTGAGTTAAAATAGGAGTTTTGGTTTAAATATGATTGGCGAGAATTGTGGATCATGCTAAGATCAAGAAGATCAAGAACCTAACAATGGTGATATCATGTCTATTTAAGAGATAACTTAATTCATTACGAATTGGTGTGGGAAGAAAAACAAAAGAGGATGCTAAAGAGAAATTGATGAAGAGAAACTTCATACAGTGCTGATCAACAAGCTAAGGAAAGAGCTAAAGAATTCTACGGACACCGAGAAATAGAGCACAACATCACCGAGTAGAATCAAAGTGGAGAAAAGGTATAAAAAGAGTTATATTGATCAGAATAGTTTTGTGAGATTACAATATATCTGAAAATCTGCAAGTATAAGTTGTATATGTGAAAAGATCATACTGTTTCAGTTTAACCATTGATTCATAAAGTCTCTTAACTGAGTGGGATTTAAATATCCTTTCTATATTGAGATACATCCAATGGAGTATCAAAAAGTTTGTCCATGAAGATAGCATGAGATGCCAGATACCTATTGACATGCAAAGTGAGTTTTTGATCAAGGATGGTAGCATATAGATGCTCGATATCAAGTGACAGACCAAACTTTTAAATCCTCTAACAAAGTCACACCTAACAGTGTGTTTGTAACCTTTAATAAGGTTGGCTCTTCATCGAGCTCACTTCAAAAGACTGGAAATTTTGGGTTACTGGTGTTAGAAATTGGAAATGCCCTATTCTCCCAAGAACACCTGCATGCAAACCTGTCACATGGAAGAAGCAAAGACAAAAGAGAAGAATAGCTATGGCGGCCAAAAAGCCAGAGACATGATATTCATGTTGAAAGAAAAAATCTCTATTATCAACAAACTGAATACAATAATACAAACTCCTTAATGAAATGCAAAGCGGTGAGTCCTTATAAAAAGATACTGAAACCCTAAAGGGGAAAACCCTAAAGAATAAGAAGCTGCCTAAGTATAACTTAAGCATAGAGTATAATAGACTAATAATTAAATCATTTAATTATTAGCTATAATATGACTACTCTAACACCCCCCTTTAAGTGTAACTTAGGGAGAAGCAAAACAGCTAAAGACTAAAAGATGCATGAAAACAAGATGCATGAAAGGAACTATGGGTCCCGGGAACTAGGCCTGATCAGGTACCCAAGTACAAGAAATAAACTAGATGAAGGAAACTCAGCCTTCAATCTAGGGAAATTCCCAAAGAGAGGAACAAGAATGAGCAAGAAGCATCTCTGAAGCATGAAGTTGTAAACTCTGTCAGAAGAAACTGCTGAAACCCCCACTGAAGTGCATGACCAGGTAGAGAAGACAATGTTTGAAGAGCTGATCAATCAAACCAAGGAAGAAATAGAACCAATAGGTGAACCCTCCCATAATGCTGAATAGGGAGAGGTGACAGGAACACTGAAATGCAATGCCAGAAACATCTGCAGAAAGAAGAACCAGGAACACCAATAGTGCAATAGAAGTACAAACACAGGATAAAGGGTGGTGTCACTGACACATAGCATGGGCTAATGTCGTGGAAGGTATGCTCACTTGACAAAGGTGGATGAGCCTAAAATGGCATAATCATCATAACCCCCTATGGAACTTTATAACATAGTGCAAGTACAAAAACCATACAAGGTGTAAAAAATCTCAGAAATGCAGAAGTAGGCACTTTATCACAGTGCATTTATAGAAAAAAGATGCAACAGTGGAGAAGCATACAAGCTTAGAAGTCAGAAAGAAGAGTGAGCTGGAAAATTAGAAGAGGAGATCCCAAGACCTGTAGAACCCAAGTAATCTGCCAGAGTGCAAAAATTGCCAAACTCGGAGGAGAGATAACCTAGAGTAGAATTTGGAAAAAATACCTCTACAACTGAATAGTTCACTGAACCAGCTTTCTGATGATATCTAGTTTGCAAAAAAAGGATTTTGGATGAGCAAGATATGGCTCCTGGAAGGCAAAAAAAAATATCAGACTTCAATAGAAACAAACACTATTAAAACAATAGAACCCAAAACCCTAACCTCCATCATTGGAAAGTGCTTGGAAAGAGCTTTCCAACAGTATATGAAAGTCAGAAAAAGACCCCCGGATGCTCAAGATAGAGCGAAAACAGTCTAGGAGGGTCAGAAAGGCCCCAAAACCAGGCTTTAAGCCCTTGGGGCTAAAAACATTCTGGCCCTCGGTCGCATGGCCCACACAGGGGCTAAATTGGAGCCCTCGATCACTGATAGGACTGGCCACTTAAGAAAAAAGGGGCTGGGGATAACAAAAGGGCCGCCAACAGAGCGGAGGCCGGGCGGGGCGGAGGCCAGGCGGTGGGGGTCGCGGAGGGCGCCGGGCGG
>MU225826.1:3546522-3568271 GCA_018584345.1 Thuja plicata | reverse complement strand
GAGCCAACCCTGTTAAAGGTTACAAACACACTGTTAAGTGTGACCTTGTTAGAGGATTTTATACATAGAGGTTGTCACTTAGTATCGGGCATCTATTGCTACCATCCTTAAATCAGCCTCCTTCTTATATTGTCAATAGGTATCAGGCTAGTCCAATGCTACTTTCATGAAACAACATTTTTGGCACTCCTTGAGATGTACCTCAATATATAGAAGACTGTTAAGTCCTATTCTATTAAGAGACTTGATGCTTCAATGGTTAAACTAAAACACTATGACCTATTTCTAATGCAACTTGAATTTTAGATTTTTAGATCTATTTAAGTACATTACCTCTCTGATCAATGTATCAATTCAATTCTTTGTGCTCCACACTTTCTTCTTTGTGATATTGTGCTTCACTATTCGTCGGTGTCTGCAAAATTCCTTAGCTCTCTTCCAGCTTGATTGATCAGGACTGCATGAAGTTATCCTTCATTAGTTTCTCTTCAAAATCCTCTTTCTATTCACTCCTCTTTTCATTCATTGCGTTTTGAAATGAATTAATCTTGTCTCTTATATAGACATGATATTCACTATTTCTTGATTCTTGATTCTTGGCGTGAAAAACAATCCATCCAAATTAATTTAAAGCATAACTCCTAATTTATCTCACAGTTATCTTTATGCCAACTGTATAAATATTCTTTAAATCAATTACTAAATTTTTGGTCGAATAAAAAAATGAAAACAACCAGTTAAGTCTATCCTTAAGCTCTTGCCAGCTAGATATTTTGTCATTTTCTGAAATCTGTGTTCTATTAGTCAACTCTGCAGTTGGTCATTGGTGACAACTGTTAGTTCCATCGGTGTGACTCTAGTCAGCTTTAGGATCTCCGTCCGTTAGGAATCATTGGATTTTACTCATCGGGCAACTCTATTTTTAGCTCGTCGGGAATCCTGTGGTTTTGCTTCATTGGGAAATATTGTCTTCTACTCGTCGGGTATCAATGTGACTTTAATTATTTTTCCTTTATTGATGGTGTGCACTCCGTCAGTGTTGTCTATCACTTAGTGAATACTTGAGTTTTATGCATTGCTGAAAGCATAACCTTTGTTCCATTGATTCTCTGAAGTCTTTGGCATTATGTACATGACCGTACAAATGATCTCAAATTGACATCAATGACATTACAAACCATTAACTGATTTAATGTCTTGCATTAACTTCAACTTAACATTATCAAAAATTCAATTAGTTATATGTCATCAATCTCTCCCTTTGGCATTGATGGCAAAATACTATATTATCATACTATATTATTTCTAATAAAATATGAAATAAAATAGTTAAGATTCATCAAACTACCAATCATTTTGTTTCTGATAATTGATAAGAATGTCTAACCGCCGGTAAGCTCTGGTTTAGCTTAGATTTGATTCTTGTAGTTCTCTGTCTTTCTACTTCTGATGTGTTGTGTTCTCTTCTTGTGTCAATTTCTCTCTTTTATGATGTCTCTATCTCTTGTCAGCATCTCTCCCTTTGTATATTATCTCTCTCTTAGGATATAATCTTTCCCTATTGGAGTAATCTAATAATGGATAATCTCTCTCTTTTTCAGAAGAATGTGATAATATGGATAATCTCTCTCCCTTTGAAAACAATGTCAACCAATTATTTTACAAATATCTAACATTCATGTCAAGCAATATTTTCTCTTCATCCATAATATATTCCTTGAATTTCCATTATCCATCAGCAATACATCAATATGTTATGGTGCTTGGTTCTGATATATACCTGTTTGTATATAGATGTAGCTTTGAAGTTCATCTTTTTTCTCGCATCAACATGAATGATATTATAATAATATGTAGGTTGATGCAACCTTCAATTATTTTATTGACCGGTAGACAAGGGTTTGACCCCTAGTCTCTTTCTCAAGTACTCAAATGTATCCTTGGGCAGTGGCTTGGTGAAGATATCAACTAATTGTTCTTTTAATTGCACATACTCAAGTATCACCTCTTTTTCTTGAACTTGTTCTCTTAAATAATGATACTTGATTGCAATGTGTTTTGTCTTGGAATGCATGACTAGATTCTTGGAAATGTTTATTGCACTGGTGTTATCACAATAGATAATCACTGGTTCTGAGATCTTCATATGCATACCTTCCAGCAATTGTTTGATCCATGCAATATTTGAGCAATTTGAAGTAGCAACAACATATTCTTCTTATGTAGTGGACTGAGAGATGCATCATTGCTTCTTGCTAATCCATGTGACAAGTCTGTCACCCATAAAGAATTCTCCTCCAGTTGACCTCTTCTAGTCATCAATATTTCCAGCCCAATCAGTGTCGGTAAACACCTTAAGTTTAAATTTGCCTTCTCTTCTATACCATAAGCCAAATTCCTCAGTATTCTTTAGATATCTTAAGATTCTTTTCACAGCAGTTATGTGTTATTCCCTGGGGTTAGTAGAAAATCTAGCAACCATTCCTACTGCATGTGCAATATCTGGTCTAGTGTACAACATACACGAGTTTTCCAATCATTGATCTTTACAAAGTCTGATTTACCACTGTTGTCTTTTCTTCCTTTGTTAACTTACATCCAGTAGCCATCGATGTTCCAACTGGTTTGGAATCTTCCATCTTGAATATTTTTAGGACCTCTTTGATGTATTTGGACTGTGTAATGAAAATACCTTCACTTTGTTGAATGATCTGTAGACCAAGAAAGAACTTGACCTCTCCAAACATAGACATTTCAAAATCTTTGCTCATCTCATTAGCAAATGATTTGCATAGCATATCATTGCCTCCAAATATGATGTCATCAAAAAATATTTCAGTAATCAAAGTGTTAGCATCAGTATCTTGCTTCAAATAAATATTATTGTTTTCACTAGTCCTTACAAATCCAATACTTATTAGATAGGAATGAAGTCATTCATACTAGGCTCTAGGAGCTTGTTTTAATCCATACAAGGCTTTGTGAAGTCTACATACTATGTTATTCTCGTCTGGATCTACAAACCCTTCTGGTTGCTCAATGTATACCTCTTCTTCAAGTATTCCATTTAGGAATGTTGACTTGACATCCATTTGATATACTTTGAATCCTTTATATGTAGCATAAGAAAGTAGTATTCTTACTTTTTCTAGCCTAGCAATGGGTGCAAAGGTTTCTCCATAGTCTATACCTTTTTCTTGTGCATACCCCTTGCATACTAGTCTTACTTTGTTCCTTGTGACTTCTCCATTCTCATTTAGCTTATTCTTGAATATCCATTTTGTACCAATGACATTCTTGTCATCTAATCTTGGCACAAGTGACCATGTTTTGTTCTTCTCAATCTGCTCAATCTCATCATTCATAGCACTTATCCATTCTTCATTATCTAGTGCAACATTGACAGATTTTGGCTCAAACTCACAAATTTAACAATTTGAGGTTAAAGACTTATTTCTTGTTCTTGTACCAGCTTTCTTATCTCCTATGATCTGGATCTCTGGATGGTTCCTTCTTACATATATTGCAAGTACATGTATAGTTCTTTGTGTATCAGCTTGATCATTATTTTGATCTTCATTCTATTCTTCATTACCTTGCACATTATCTTGATTATTATCCTAACCATCGGTAATAGCAGTCTGACCATCGGTTGCAACATTCTGTTGTTTTGAAATTAAGCACTGTTGCTTGGGCAGAGTGTTGGGTTCTTCAAAATATACAAACTTGTTGTATTCCTCTGGTTCTTTTGTGATTTCCAGCTCATTCTTTTCTGACAATTCATCAATCTTCACATTTTCACTTTCACTATTTTGTTAGAAGTCTTGATAAGACATTTATAAGCCTTGCTCTTGGTAGAATACCCCAGAAAAATACCTTTATCACTTTTGGCATCAAGATTTCCATTTCTATCATCCTTTAAGACATAACATTGACTACAAAATATTTTGAAGTAACTTACATTGGGTGTTTTACCATACCATAGCTCATAAGGTGTCTTCTTTGTGTCTTTCTTTAATTGTACTTTGTTAAGTGTATAGCTAGCAGTGCTGACCGCTTCCCTCCAAAATATTTGGGTGATGCCTTTCTCTATCATCAGTGTTCTTTCATAATCAACTATAGATCTATTCCTTCTCTCAGTAATCCTATTTTGTTGTGGTGTTATTGGTGCATAAACCTATCTTTTTATACCATGCTCATTACAGAAATTAGTGAATTCATTTGATATAAACTCTCCTCCTCTATCTGATCTCAAACATTTCAAATCCTTACCACTTTGTTTCTCTACCATAGCCTTATACCATTTAAACATCTTGAATGCATCAGATTTATCTTTTAGAAACATAACTGTCATCATTCTAGAGTAATCATCAACAAAGAGAATAAAATATCTATCTCCATAATAGCTCTTTGTCCTCATAGGTCCACATAAATCAGTATGGACTAATTCTAGAATATCATCAGATGTATGGGTTTTATTTTTGAAACTTGACCTTGTCATTTTACCTTTTTGACAATTTTTGCACATGATGTTGTCTGGCTTTGTCATCATTGGTAAGCCTCTTACATTTCTTCTTCTTCTTATTTTCATCATGTTGTGAAAATTCACATGACACAATCTTTCGTGCCACAACCATATGTCTTCATTTCTAGTCATTAAGCAAGTGGTGTTAGTATCATTCATATAGAATAAGTAACCTTTAGTCTGTTCACCGGTACTAATCAGTCTTTCTAATTCATTGAAGATCTTTTCCTTCTTGTTCTCAAATGCTACTCTATGAGCTGAATTATTTAGCTGAGAGACACTCAATAGATTATAATACAATCTTTTTACCCAATAAGCATTTTCACATTTAATCAGGTTATTCAACATTATAGTTCCTTTACCTTCAATCGGACAAGGTGTAACATTACCCATTCTTACTATACCACCATTATAATACTCAAAAGTATCAAAATTTTCTTTATCACCAGTCAAGTGTTGAGTGCAGCCACTATCTATAATCCATATGTCATTCTTGCTATCTTTAGATATGAGTGCAATTTCTACATATCTTTCATCTTCATCTGAATCATCCTTCACAACCATAAATACCACCTCGATGTTATCATCAGGTTTGGTGTCAGTATCTTCATCTTTGGAAGCAGATAGGTAGCTAGCTTTATTGCCTTTGTTCTTGTAGTCTCGGGTATCTCTTCTTTTTGATTGTCAGTAACCTCTATAATATTTGTTATCACCTCTATCATATTTCTTCTCAAAAGATCTGTCTTTACTTCTATCATCTTTTGTTCTGGTAGGACATCTTGCAACAAAGTGTCCAATCTCTTTACAATTAAAGCATATAAGTGGTAACTTGCCTTTGTATTTACCTTTGCCTCTCTGTATTCTTCTAGCCATAAGTTCTTCTATTTCATCTAGATCTTCTTCTTCACTTTCACTCTCACTGTGTCTTCTAGATGAATGTCTATGACTTGATTTGCTTATTCTCATAGAAGAGTTAAATGCAGACTCTAAGTCTGGTAAGACACTATTTTCAAAATTGTTCATTTCAAATGAAATCAGTCTACCAATTAAATTATCAAGAGTAACTATGTTGTTTTCTACTTCTCTCATTTCTTGAATAGCAGAAACTCTAATAACATATACAGGAAATAAGGTTCTTAATATTTTACTTACCACTATCTCCTCTTCAAGTGTACCTCTGACACCTCAGATAGCATTGACTGCTTCTTTTATCCTTGTGTTGTACTGTGTGATGTTTTCTCCTTCTTTCATTCTGAGATCATTGAACTTTCCTCTAAGGCTTTCTACCTTAGATCTCAGAACATTTGTATCACCTCCATGTACAAGCTTTAGTTTGTCTAACATCTTCTTTGTAGTTTTTCAATCCTTGACATCTTCAAATTCAACATCAAAGAGTGAGGAAGAAAGCTCTATAACCATGCAGTTATGCTCATACTTCTCTCTCAATTGATCTACTATCAATACTCTTGCAGGAAACACATATTCAGTATCCAGGAATTGAGTAACATGATTACCAATACCTGATAGGTGGAGTCTTATCCTTCTTTTCCATGAAGCAAAGTTGTCTTTGTTCAACTTGGGCACATCTCGTCTGTTCATCTTGGGATCTTTACATGGGTCTTGAAACCTTCCTTCTAAGCACACAAGCTCTAATACCAATTGTTAGTAATAACTGAGAGGGGGGGGGGGTGAATCAGTGGCCTAAAAAATTTATCCTTAAACCTAACCACCAATCAATAAACCTCAGATTATTAAGTCCCTACAAGATGCATGCCATGAAATACTTATAATGATTTAATTGTCTGTCAGTTTTCCTTGTCTATCCATATTCTCTTTGATTACCGATAAGTAGTAAAACTATTTACCGACACTCAGTAAATAAGTAGAGTATACCGATCAATCCAGAAATGCATATGTGAAATGTAAAATAGTAAATTAATAAACCATACACACATAACACATGGATTTTAACGTGGAAACCCTGTTAAGGGAAAAACCACTGGGACCGGTACCCCAAATTTTTACTCTTCTAAAGTGAGCCCTATTAGGAGCCAACCCTGTTAAAGGTTACAAACACACTGTTAAGTGTGACCTTGTTAGAGGATTTTATACATAGAGGTTGTCACTTAGTGTCAGGTATCTATTGATACCATCCTTGAATCAGCCTCCTTCTTAGACTGTCAATAGGTATCAGGCAAGTCCAATGCTACTTTCATGAATAAACCTTTTTGGCACTCCTTGAGATGTACCTCAATATATAGAAGATTGTTAAGTCCTACTCTATTAAGATACTTGATGCTTCAATGGTTAAACTGAAACACTATGAACTATTTCTAATGCAACTTGAATTGTAAATTTTCAGATCTATTTAAGTACCTTATCTCTCTGATCAATGTATCAATTCAATTCTTTGTGCTCCACACTTTCTGCTCTGTGATGCTGTGCTTCACTATTCATAGGTGTCTGCAAAATTCCTTAGCTCTCCTTCAGCTTGATTGATCAGGACTGTATGAAGTTATCTTTCATCAGTTTCTCTTCAACATCCTCTTTCTATTCACTTCCCTTTTCATTCATTGCGTTCATAAATGAATTGATCTTGTCTCTTATATAGACATCATATTCATTGTTTCTTGATTCTTGGTGTGAAAAACAATCCAACCAATTTGATTTAAAGAATAACTCCTGATTTATCTTGTAGTTATCTTTATGCCAACTGTATAAATATTCTTTAAATCAATTACTTAACTTTGGTTGAATAAAACAATGAAAACAACCAGTTAAGTCTATCCTTAAGCTCTTGCCAACTAAATATTTTGCGATTTTCTGAACTCTCTATTCTATATATTAACTCTAAAGTTGGTCATTGGTGACAACTGTCAGTTCTATCAGTGTGACTCTAGTCAGGTTTGGGATCTCCATTGATCAGGCATAATTGGATTTTACTCATTGGGCAACTCTATTTTCAGCTTGTTGGGCATCCTGTGGTTTTGCTTCATCGGGCAATACTGTCTTCTTCTCGTCGACTATCACTATGACTTTAGTTCTTTTGCCTTTACCGATGGTGTGCACTCCATCGGTGTTGTTTGTCACTTAGTGAATACTTGAATTTTATGCATTACTAAAAGCATAACCTTTGTTCCATTGATTCTCTGAAGTCTTTGGCATTATGTACATGACTGTATAGATGATATCAAGTTGACATCAATGAAAATGCAAACCATTAACTGATTTAATATCTTCAACTTAACATTATCAAACATTCAATAAATTATATGTCATCATATTTAAGTACATTACCTCTCTGACCAATGTATCAATTCAATCCTTGTGCTCCACACTTTCTTCTCTGTGATGTTGTGCTCACTATTCATCAGTGTCTGCAGAATTCCTTAGCTCTCCTTCATCTTGTTTGATCAATACTGCATGAATTTTTTCTTCGTTAGTTTCTCTTCAACATCCTCTTTCTATTCACTCCCCTTAATCCCCTTCAAAAAATGAATTAAGCTTGTCTCTTATATAGACATAATATTCATTGTTTCATGATTCTTGATTCTTGGCGTGATAAACAATCTAGCCAATTAGATTTAAAGAATAACTCCTAATTTGTCTTGTAGATATCTTCTTGCCAACTGTACAAATTATCTTTAAATCAATCACTTATCTCTAGTCAAATAAAACAAAATAGACAACCAGTTAAGTCTATATTTAGCTCTACCAGCTAGATATTTTGTCATTTTATGAACTCTCTATTCTGTCAGTCACCACTGTAGTTAGTCGTTGGTGACAACTGATTGATCCTTTGGTGAGACTCCAGTTAGCTTCGTGATCTCCGTCCATCAAGCATCATTGGAAATTTACTCATCAAGCAACTCTGTATTTTTGGTCGTCGAGTACTTTGAGTCTTTAGCTCATCAGGAAACCTTCTGACTTTGCTCGTCAGGAATTCTATGGTTTTTCTTCATCAGGCAACACTGTGCTTTTGATCATTGGGAATCACTGTGACTATTCTTCTTTTCTTTATTCGACGGTGTGCACTCCGTCAGTGTTGTTTGTCACTTAGTAAATACTTGACTTTTATGCATTGCTGAAATCATAACTTTGGTTCCTTTGGTTCTCTGAAGTCTTTGGCATTATGTACATGACCATACAAATGATATTAAGTTGACATCAATGACAATATAGTCCATTAACTGATTTAATGAATTGCATTATCTTCAACTTAACATTATCAAACATTCAATCTGTTACATGTCATCATTGTAGAACATTATTCATAGTGCATAGTGATCACAAGTCAAAGGAAGTCCATAAACCATTATTTGAACTATGAAATATCATGTATCCAAAAGAAGTCTAATAAATAGTAAAAGAGAGTCTACACTATCTCCTAATGACTAGTATACACTAGGTCAAGACAAGACACACTATGGAGAATGATTACGACATAAACTTAACATCCTCTATGAAAGACTTGGCTAGTGTGGAGGGGAGGGAATGCATATATTGATGAACTACAATTGATTGTTTGTTTGAAGTCATTGAGTTGATGATCAACTGAGTTACTAAGGTGATGATAGACATTAATCAGTTAATGTATTATCATTGATGTCAACTTGTTTCGATTATCATCATGGTTACAAACATTTATTATGGATTAAAGATCTGGAACAAAAAAATCTTATGCAGTCGGTAATTGAAGAATTATGTATACACCAAGTTGGAATAGTGGACACCGAGAAATACAGTGTATACCAAGCATAGTGTTAAATGAGCTAGGTATCACCGACACATCACGGTATTGACTAAGTAAATAAACTGAAGGCCGACTAAGATGATGAGATGGAAAAATATTTATGATTTTGAGGTAATTGATAATGTATGCTATCTTGATCAAATGACTATGAAAATTCAAGAGATTCGAATGAAGGAGGGAATGGAACCATAGTCATACTCTTGTCAAAAGGAAATGGACAAATGGAGTCCACAGAGTATTTCATTTTGGGTTTAGCCTTCTCCTATTTGAGAGTTGCAAGCTCTATTTGCATTAAGGTAAGTTGTTTGGAGAGAATAGAAATAGGAGTCAGTACCTCCTTTTCTTTTAGTTGTTCCACATCGTAATCTTTGGTTAACTTTACACCAATGGACACTAGATGGAGAAAGTATTTCTCTTTATCTTCGTCAATCATCTTTTCCATTATCTTGTGGAACCTCTTGCTCTATTTTAGTTTATCATATTCTTCTTTAGTGATGTCTTCCTCACTGCCTGATTCAAATAGAGGACATTCAAATGTGGGTTCTTCTTCTTCATCTATATCTTTGTGCTTTTGGTTTTTTCTATTTTCATATTCGTCAAAAGCCTCACTCCATCCACGAGTGGACCTATCCATTTCTGGAGAGTCTAGATCAAGTAGGGAACTGCGAGATGTTTCTCCTTGAAGGTGTAGTGTAGGAGGTACTTTTGATCCTTTAGAGGTGTACTTGTTGCATCTTGTATCTGTATCTCAACTTTGTCAAAGTTTCCTGATAGTGTCAAGTAGTATCATGAATCATTCAAGTGAGTGTGTCTAGGTGGAAGTATCATTTGTATTTTGATGGAAGTAAATGATTCCAGCATCAGAGGGTTAGAATGCCCTGATAGTGAGCTAGGAATAAAGTTGTTGTAAAAAGAGGATAGACCACACGTATTGAGATGGATTGCGAGAAACTAACAAGACATGCAAGGTAGACATTTGAAAAAGTGTTTTGACACAGCAAAAGGGAGACTAGAAAAGACAACATGGACATACTAAAGAGTCAAAAGGGTACCCAAATCAACTAATTTTTCCTAAGAAACTATTCTGCAAGTGCCCACTATCCTAGATGCGAGCTCCTAAATGCGATCCTAGAAATATAGTATGCGAGCTACTGATGACCCTAGATGTGAGCTTGAACCCTAGATGTGATGATGTGCTGACCAGATATGAGCTAGGATACTAGATGTGAGCCAGGATACCAAATACGAGCCAGGAAATCTGGGATGCAAGTTTTTGATGTCTCTGTCAGATTTTGCTAGTTTTGAAAATTTTGTCTTGAAAGTGCGTGAAGTTTGTTTGATTGTAAATTGCGTCCTGAGACCTGTCAATGAGTGAAAAACACATGTGTAGACCAAGGTTTGAAGTTTTTTGCTTGTTTTGAAGGATTTTATCTTGTTAGTGATCTTTCAGAGACATCAAGCAGATTTGCAATGTTAGGGGAACAAACATAACCTTATGCCCTATTTTCTAGGTGGAGGATGAAAATCCTTTCTTGTTGACTTAGGTACACACTCAAATGCTAATTAGAATACAACCATCACCAAGCACACAATGGCTCCAGTCATGATTTTGTATTAGCCGAATCCAAACGCAAGTGAGGACATGATATGATGAGTGTCTTGGGGCAATTATTATTTGCCTTGCACAAGGATAATCACCCTTTTGGGGATGAATCAGGTAGTTTGTCTATGAAGTTCATTGTTTATGATGGGGCAATCCATTCGAAACCATCCCCCATAGAATTGCACAAGGCAAAATTGAGGCATATAGCCCTATGAGTACTCAAATATGTGTAGTCTCACAAACAAGATTCAAGCGGCTCTGCTCTACACATACCCAAGCATGTTCAAGGAATGATGTCAAAGTTCCAAGAACAAAACCAATTTCGTCTTTCGAGGCTTTAGCCTATGAGGAAACAACTATTTATAGTGAGTTGGAAGGATTGGCATAAACCTGTCCTCACTTGGGTCATTCCCGGGAGATTTTTTCCTCAATCGGTAGGCCCTCTACTGGTAAATAAGCATACAAAGGATTGGCGAGTGTAGGATGTCTAGATTTCTGATTCTTCAAAAGAAGAAGAGCATACTCTTCTAATCCATGTTGTTTTCTCCCAAAACACGCAAATCAAAGTTTGTTCCCTCAATTTATGTTGAGCTTGATTTAAAGATTCCTAAGTTAATGAAAACATAATGCGTGAAAACAAATTTGTCTTGTTTAATTATCCACAATATTAAGTGATTTGCTTGTTCAATTTTAGATCCCAAAATTAGATGATGAAGTTCATTTATCCCACAAAATTTAGGTGACTTCTATTTTTCATTTACTGATTCCAAAAATAAATTATACAGTGAGTTTGGTTTGTCCTTTTACCCCAAATTCCTTTCAAATTCTAAATCAATGTTTGATTTTCTGATTTTCCTCTAAAGGAAAAGAGCATACTTCTCTAATTGATTGAATAAATGAGAAGAAAGTGTGTTTAGTTTGAAAGATAGAATGAAAAATAGAGGTCGAGATAAAGGGGATGGTAATCTGAAAAACAACAAGTTAGTATTCCTTTTTCCTGATTTTCTAGCCCCGATGACAACCTGCAAACACTATTTAAGCTATCCAAAAGATCAAAAACCAAACTAGTTAAAATTTTAGAGGTTAGGCAATAAAGTACGCAAAACTCTTAACCAGATGTGATCCTAGAAATATAATATATGATGCAGTTTACCAGATACAATCCTCTACTACTAGATATGACAAAATTTTCACTAGATGTGATCTTATACTGAAAATGATCTAGGAAATCCTGGATGTGAGCCTTGTTTTCTGCGGTGCGAGGGCATATCCCGGATGTGAGCTTCTACTACCAGAAATGACTCTGGACCTAAAAACTGGGAGGATAGATTGGTGAAAAATAGAGTTAAAATGAGGCAAAATCTTGAATCTTGCCCCACGGTGGGCGCCAGAAATGTGTGTGTGAAATAGTGCACCTATTACTTGTGACACAACACTTCAATAGATCATTACGTTAGTGAAAATAAGGTTAGTAAAGCATAGAAATCCACTAAAATTGATCTATTTCTTTATAACTAGGAGGAGTGTAAAAAACAACATAATAGCCCTCAGATTATTCCTTTTCCAGTGACATATACAACCTAGCATGAAAGATTCTATTAAAAATAAGAAAGATATCTAAATAACATGCATTCTAGTTCTAGAAATGAAGATAATAGCAATGCATAAACATGGAAACTAAATGCTACATGAATCTATATAAATCCTAACAGCGTAACAATGCATTTTCAATCTAAAATGAAGGCTTATTTGTGCTCAAAAACTCCTTCTATTTACAGAAGAAATAAGGAGAGAGAGGGGGACAAGGTTCATTAATGGAGTTGAAAAACTCATTAATGAGGTGTAAGAGGAATAAATGCCAAAGGCGTTAAAGAAGCATGGGCTTAAGGAATCTCCATTAATAAGGCATTAATGAGAGCCTTTAAGAAGCATGGGAAGGGTGTAAGAGGCAAGCTTGAGAAGGTGGACTTGGGAAGAGTCAAGCTTGAGAGAGTTGACTTTCTCAAGTGGGTTGAGTTCCTAATCACATTTTTAGGAATGTGACATCATTAGGAGGTGGGTTAGAATAGGATTAGGATTAGGATTAGATTTAGAATGGGGTGAATAGGTTGGGAGGGTTTTGAACCCAGGGTGAAGGTGGTTGAAGTAGGTTAGGTTGGGGTTTAGGGGAATATTAATGAAATGAATTATATTAAATATATTCATTCAAGAATAGGAATATTAATTATTTAAGCTTTTATTGCTTTAGATAATTAATTAGGACTATAGCCAACTAATTAGATTAATTTAGGCTAGAAGATAGGATTTTTGCAAGTGATTTGATATATTAGGGATTTATTTAATTCCTCTTAAATTAATTACCTTAGCCATGTTTGATTTGAAATTATTTGAATTAAATTGATTTGATTTGATTGGCTTAGGTGATTAATAAAATTGAGTGATTAAAGCACTTAGGAGATTAAATTTGATTTGAATGAATTATGCCATCCAATTGAAGAATTGTCTAGACATAATTGGGGGTATGATCACACTTAGGGCAAATAGGGTCTATAGTCAGAGAAGACCAAATCCAGGTGGTTACAAATTGTACTTTGTTAGAAGTACTGCTCAGTTAAGAGAAAATGAATACAACAAGGGGAATGCACATGCAATCTCACACCCACTACCTAGAGAACACTTCTCATAATACAATGATCTGGCCCTCAATCGAGTTCATTGATCAATTCTTATAATAATTCACAGCGGTGGACAAACTATCTAATAATTGAACTGAATTATAGCATCTGCAATGCCAATATAGTTCCAATGAAGTAAAATCTCTGCCTCTATTGCAGAATATAAATATCCTCACATATACACCACAACCACACACCCATCGTAATCACAAAATGATTGCCCATTATATACATATTACAATGAATTTTAACAATAAAGTCAACTAGGACCTATACACACAAATGATACAAATATTGTACTTGAAACTTCAAGGAAATCCAAATCAAGTTGACCAAGACTTAGATAGGACCCAAAAAAATCATCTTCAAACACGCAAAAGTATCACCAAATCTGCGCCAAGAATCACAACACGGTACTCCACCAAGTCGGCTAAGACTTAAATAGAGAAAAATCAACATGCTACCAAATCACCACATGTGATCACCTCTGATTAATGTGATCCAAAAACAAGGTCGTAACATGATCCGTGAATACCACCAAGAAAAAAGAATAGCTTCTTGAATCTTCTCAACATCTCAAACTCATTTATGCGCTAAATATGAGCAACACAACTTTGTCTCATCAAAGAGATAACTTTTTGAACTTTAAATCATGAACATTAGCACTGATCCTCACGAAGCAATAACTCAACCTCTGTCACAATAGGAATATTGAAATTCAATCACTAATAGATCAATATACTGATATCCAAACATCTACAAACCTTTGTAGACCAACTATAACCACCTTGGAACCATACGTCACAATCGCAACCCAAGATATTTAACATAGCACTTAAATAACATAAATCTTCCTCACAAGGCATACTGAACACAATGTCTACAATAGTGATAGGTATATTGACATCAATGAAAAAACATTAATTTCAGCACACACATACACCAAACTCTAACCTTCTCAACAATCATCTAACATGAAACGCTCATGGACAGGCTCCTATTAATTGGATTTTGGAGCAAATGGATTGTTAGGATTCAAAAATGGAATGGAGGGCTAGGATTCAAAGGATCAATGAGGTGGATGCCAAGTGGAGACCACATGGATGTCATGCGAGAAAAGTGGTTGGTCATGCAAGAGGGATGAGTTTCTCACACGTGTGAGAAACCTTTGAAAGTAATGGCTCATTAAAGTGAGGAGACAAAGTAGAAAAGTGAAGGTGGCTTAAGATGTCTCACACATGTGTGAGAAAATCTCAAAGAATAAAGAGGGGACATTCATATAAGAATGTAAGTGGTTATTTAATAAAGGTTGTTATCTACCTTGGGAAAGGTTTCTCACACATGTGAGAGAAATATTAGGGAGCTAATTATTGTAGGAATTACAAAATTAGTCCTAATTAATGATGATTAGCCAAAGGTGTAGGTTTAGAGATAATGATGATGGTTTTAGGTTAGGGATTTAGGCTAGATTTAGACTTAATTAATTAAGAATTAATTAAATCAATGATTAGGATTTAGAAGGAATATTCAAATAATAAGATTATTTTGAATAAAGGTGTAGAAATGGGGTTTAATATATTTAATTAAAATTAAATACATTAAGAACTAGAAGAATGTGAATATAATTAATTAAATAAAGTTAATAAATTATATAGAAGAAAGGGGATAATATAATCAATTAATAAAAAATTAAATAAGTTACCGAGGTAAATTAATTAAATAGGATTTAATTAATTAAGGGGGTTAAAATAGCACAGAAGTGGAAGGGATATTTCAGACGTCTACATTTTGCCCCTCTTTGATGTGATGTTAAAAATAGTGTCGCGTCAAAGAAAAGAAAATAAGATGCCCCAGAGGAAAATGGGGGCATGGGAGTCATTTCGAAGCAACCACAATGGATGGGTGTGCCCCCTCGATAAAATAATGATTTTTTTATTTTTTTTAGGGGGGGGGGGCATTTTCTCAAAAATGGTAAAAAGGAAGAAAAGGGATTAGAAAAGAGAGAAAAGAAAGAATTTGCATGACAAAAAGGGAGGTGGGAGAAAACGGTTGGAAAAAAATGGGCTCCATGAAGAAATTGGGGCCCAAGGGAGGCTATAAGTATGTTCGCATGACCCTACAAGAGGTCATTTTCAACTTACCTAAGTAAAAAAGGAGAGCTCTAGATTAAAAGGATGGCGGAGACAAGGCAAAAGGACCAGCTTGGGGAATTATCTTAGGTGATGATACATGACTTTGCAAACACATGACATATGAAAGGTGAGTACAAGAGGCAGAGTACTATCATACTTCATATTTCCAAGTAGTACCTGAGGGAGCCCGAGCACCTGTATTCTTAAAGAGAACACAGTCGCAGTGGGTTGGGGGATCAGTGGCATTTGAAGGATTTATGGGGACGAGAGCACCAGGGGGTGATGACAGGGAGGGTAGAGGAGAGGGATAGGGACCTGTCCAGACATGACAACTATAGCCTCCCATCTAGACACCATCATACACACAATTTTGACCCTTTTTTAGATGATACCTAATACAATGGCTATATGCATGCATATATTCGATGGACTATATGATTTCTACATGATTTATGTTAGACATTGATGGACTTTTATTATAACATTTATGGACTATGCAGATGGACATTTATGATGATTATATATGATTTATGATGATGCAGTGGATTCGCTGTATGAATTTTATGTGAATGCATGGATTTATATAATTTCTATATGATGTGCATGTGATTTTTTAATGGTACTAACACTTTGTGATGTAGGATGGTTATGCATATGCAGATGTAATACAATTATATGATATGCTCATTATGATTATGTATGTATGCTGATGGTACTAATGTATTTGATGCAAGTATGAACAAATGAACATGACTATATGCGAGATTATATGAGTTTACATATGATGTATGGATATATGTGTGAAAACTAATCAATATGTATGTGGTTATATGGATGTAAATGTGATGTATGACTTATGTGATGGATGTATATATATATGGATGATGTATGTATATGTGTTATCTATGGTTATACTGAAATGGAGAATGCAAATGGATTCTAAATGGAATTTAATGAATGAAGTGTATGAATTGATTATGGTTAATGAAATAGAAATGCAATATGGTTAAAATGAACTTAAGATGCAAACTAATAATGAAATGCAAATGAATGCACAATGAGACTAAATAATGGAATGAATAGATATTTGTAAATGACATGAATATGTAGTGCATCTAAAATATTATTTAAACTATAATGAACTAAGACGTGGTGCAACTTAATAAAATATAACTAATGAAATATGTACGACAATGTAACTAATATGCCCTTAGTATGGAATACAAATAACTTGAAACAATATGCACCTAAATGTAATTATGACTATTAGATGTAATTTTTTTGTGTGTATCTGAGTGACTAGAAGGGACACTTAGCGGGATAGGAAGGGCAAAATAAATAGGAGCCTTAAAATGGAAAATGCAAATGAAATTATAATGCAACTAAACTACAATGGGGATTGGGTATTTAGTTGTGTTCAATGTGGAGAGCATAGCCTAGTTTGATTTTGCATAAGGAGTTATGCATCACATGCCAGAAAAACATGGATGAGATTGTTCCTTTGTGTGGACTAGACTCTCAAACAGACAAGGTATATTTAGGAGCATGTATGGAGATTATCAACTCTAGTGAAACCTATGTAGTGAAACGCATAAGGAGAACCTAGTACACCCAAGTCTTTAGCAGAGACTTGGTGGAAATGTACAAATTTCATGCCCCTAGTGGGACACACATAACCATGATTGAGTAACTGACACATATGCACTAAATTACCTACAAACAGATCATTCCACAAGCAACAAATGTTCCAATATACACCTATCAAAATACACCAAGATATTGATAGATCAAGGCAATGTTGAGTAGGTTCTACTATAACATAAAGATGAAATTTTAAAAAGACCTTGTGACCAAGTGATCATTCAATCCATAGTTATTTCCATTAACAGGATTGTGTGATGATGGATTGATAAGGCAACTCAGCAAAAGATGTATCCTAAGGGAAAGGATTGATGTTCTGATTGGATGATTGTTACATAGACAATAGATATGGATAAATCATAGTCGTGAAATGTGATCTCGAGGTTTGATTTTGATATAACTCATGCGATCAAAGTGTGTATGACAAGCTCAATGTGATGGATTTAAGCTCAGTGTGATGGGATAGAACACATGGAGAATCCTTTATTCTAAACATGGATAGACTAATCCTTGTCATGAACATGCATCGAATGTGTATGGAGAGGCAACAAGGTGCAAACTAGGATAGGTGGTAAGATTGGTAGGAATTTCGCACAGATATGGGCAAGGCAAGGGGATGTGTGTTATAGAAAGATTGTATAGATGATGGGATGAAAGTGAACCAGATAGATAGTGGATTTGGCTTGCTATGCATGGCACCTAAGGTAGGTTTTTACCACAGTACCTATCCATAGTGCCACAAAAGTGGTTTTCACTGATGGGCGTTATTTCCTTTTTTATTTTTATTTTCTTTTAATATTTGGATTTTTTAGGTATTTTATAATTTAAGAGGGATGGGACTCCCTGATGATTTATGTGTAAAAGTGCTTGAGCTGTATGTGTATTATCCTAAAAAGTTAGCACCCAAATTGACTACTTTACTAGGACCTATTAGACCTCATTTTGGTGATTTTGAGGTTGGACTGCCTATTATGCTTGATCTTAACAACCTATATTTTATCCCCCCACTTTTTTCCTCTACCATGGCATCCCCTCCAAATTCTGGCCTATTTTCAATTCGCCAATGGTGACCTGTCCCTAACAATTGGAGCCCAAATTTGACCTGGGGCCCAATACAAGGGTATTAGAGGGAGTTTTGATTTGTGGTTGACATGGATCACTTTTTATTCCTAAAATGGTGAAGTATAAAAAGACCTTATCTCTCCTCATTTTGATATGCATACATGATCTACAACTTTTGGCAATCATGTGATCAATATTTTCAAGGAAGCAAGAGTAATTGAGTATTTGAATTCAAGATTTGAAGGCAAGCATCCAAGATCAAGATCTCCAAGTCTCCAATTATTCAATATCATTCAACCCTTCTCAAATTGATGCAAGTTTCTCTCCCATGATGACCAAGTAGAGGAATTCTCAATCAAGCAAGAAGATTCTTCCTCCATTCTTCTTATCTCTCCTTCATTGCAAGCGATTTTCAAGCATATCTACATTCAAGATCTAAGAGTGGCATTCATAGATCTATGCATTTGTGAGAGTATCCTTGATTCTAAATTTCATTCCAAGATCAACTCTTTGTATTTCAAGAATCTTCATGGGTATGAGTGATTTCGACATCTGCCCGTGAGGGTTCATGCAAGGTAAATCTATCATTTGCCTTTTTACATACTTTTATTTGTGAAATTTATTTCTATTTCCAAGGTTGATTCCTAAACATGGGTTTGAACAAGGCAAACCTATTTATACAAACTTTTTCCTCATTTTTTGTGCATAGGAATAGGTTGCAGAGACACTAGACCAAGATCACAAAGATCAGACATAGCCAGAAAGACCTAGAAAAATTTAGTCACAACTACCTGGTATAGGTCACCATTGGAGAACTGTCCCTATCCTTCTATGCTCAAATTTCACGCAGGGGTCCATTTTCTGATCTGCTTTCCATTTCTGTACTTTTTTCTCACTATGTGCCTATATCAATCTCTTTAGTTTCACATGCATGACACTCTACTATATCTTCTTTCTTTCCTACATTCAAAATATCATTAGAATAAAAAAAATCACTTCATCTACTTTTGTTCTTTCAAACTTCAATGATTTCATTCACCTACCACTTCAAATTTATAAATTCTTCTCTCATCCAATCTTTTATTCTCCCTTAGATTTTCTCAAGTCTAGGAATCCTAAAATTCCATTCAATTACATAAATTATTTTCCTCTTTCTCTTTTCCATACTCAAGGCCTCACAAAGCCTTAACACAAATCCTCTTATCAATACTTTATGTTTTACTTGCAAATTGCCTCACATTCGGTGACCTATTTACAAACTCAATAACCTCTTCCCAATGAATCCTCTAAATACCTCCTCTTACAATTTTCACATACTCAACAAACTCACACACACTCCACCCATAGGTCCTAGTGAAAATTGCATCACCTTCGTGATGACATGTAAATGATTGAATGCTTGATAATGTTAAGTTGAAGATAATGCAAGACATTAAATCAGTTAATGGTTTGTATTGTCATTGATGTCAACTTGATATCATCTGTACGGTCATGTACATAATGCCAAAGACTTCAGAGAATCAATGGAACAAAGGTTATGCTTCCAGCAATGCATAAAAGTCAAGTATTCACTAAGTGACAGACAACACCGACGGAGTGCACACCATCAGTAAAGGCAAAAGAACTAAAGTCACGGTGATACCCAATGAGCAGAAGACAATATTGCCCGACGAAGCAAAACCACAGGATGCCTGACAAGCTGAAAACAGAGTTGTCCGACAAGTAAAATCCAATGACGCCCCACGAATGAAGATCCCGAAGCTAAATGGAGTCACACCAATGGAACTGGCAGTTGTCACCGATGACTAACTATAGAGTTGACCGACAGAATAGAGAGTTCAGAAAAATGACAAAATATCTAGCTGGCAGAGCTTAAGGATAGACTGAACTTGTTTTCATTGTTTTATTTGACCAAAGTTAAGTAATTGATTTAAAGAAGATTTATACAGTTGGCATGAAGATAACTACGAGATAAATCAGGAGTTATGCTTTAAATCAAATTGGCTGGATTATTTTTCACGCCAAGAATCAAGAATCAAGAATCAAGAAACAGTGAATATCATGTCTATATAAGAGACAAGATTAATTCATTTCCGAATGCAATGCATGGGAAGGGGAGTGAATAGAAATAGGATGCTGAAGAGAAACTGATGAAGGATAACTTCGTATAGTCCTGATCAATCAAGCTAAAGGAGAGCTAAGGAATCCTGCAGACACCGACGAATAGTGAAGCACAACATCACAGAGAAGAAAGTGTGGAGCACAAAGAATTGAATTGATACATTGATCAGAGAGGTAATGTACTTTAATAGATTTGAAAATCTGTAATTCAAAGTTGCATTAGAAACAGGTCATAGTGTTTCAGTTTAACCATTGAAACATCAAGTCTCTTAACAGAGCAGGACTTAACAGTCTTCCATATATTGAGGTACATCCCAAGGAGCGCCAAAAAGGTTGATTCATGAAAATAGCATTGGACTTGCCCGATACCTATTGACAGTCTAAGAAGGAGGCTGATTTAAGGATGGTAGCAATAGATGCCCGATACTAAGTGACAACCTCCATGTATAAAATCCTCTAACAAGGTTACACTTAACAGTGTGTTTGTAACCTTTAACAGGGTTGGCTCCTAACAGGGCTCACTTCAGAAGAGTGAAAATTTGAGGCACCGATCCCAGTGGTTTTTCCCTTAATAGGGTTTCCACATTAAAATCCATGTGTTGTGTGTGTATGGTTTATTACTTTACTATTTTACATTTCACATATGCATTTCTGGATTGATCGGTATACGCTGCTTATTTACTGAGTGCAGTAAATAGTTTTACTGCTTATCGGTAATCAAGGAGAATAAGGACAGACAAGGAAAATCGATAGATAGTTAAATTGTTATAAGTATTTCATGGCATGCATCTTGTAGGGACTTAATAATCTGAGGTTTATTGATTTGTGCTTAAGTTTAAGGGTAAATTTTTGAGGCCACTGATTCACCCCCCCCCCCCCCTCTCAGTTATTACTGACAATTGGTATCAAAGCTTATGTGCTTAGAAGGAAAATTTCAAGACCTAAGTCAGGATCACAAGATGAATAGATGAGATGTGCCCAAGTTGAACAAATAAAACTTTGCTTCATGGCAAAGTAGGATAAGAATCCACCTATTAGGTATTGGCAATGATGTTACTCAATTCCTAGATACTGAATATGTGTTGCCTATAAGATTATTGATAGTAGATCTGTTAGAATTTGTAATCTTTCCTTGGTGTATTTATAAACCAAGGTTAGACTATTAATCTTTACTTATTGTAATATATTAGGATATAAGCCAAGGTATCCTAATATACTTCTCTTTTGTCTTCTTTCC
>MU225826.1:3510075-3536822 GCA_018584345.1 Thuja plicata | reverse complement strand
ATGCTAACACTTTGATTGCTGAAATATTTGTTGATGACATCATATTTGGAGGCAATGATATGCTATGTAAATCATTTGCTGATGAGATGAGCAAAGAGTTTGAGATGTCTATGTTTGGAGAGATCAATTTCTTTCTTGGTCTATAGATCATTCAACAAAGTGAAGGTATTTTCATTACACAGTCCAAATACACCAAAGAGGTCCTAAAAATATTCAAGATGGAAGATTCCAAACCAGTTGGAACACCGATGGCTACTAGATGTAAGTTAACAAAGGAAGACAAGACTACAGAGGTAAATCAGACTTTGTATAGATCAATGATTGGAAAACTCATGTATGTTGTACACACTAGACCAGATATTGCACATACAGTAGGAATTGTTGATAGATTTTCTGCTAACCCCAGGGAATCACATATGACTGTTGTGAAAAGAATCTTAAGATATCTGAAGAATACTGAGGAATTTGGCTTATGGTATAAAATAGAAGGCAAATTTAAACTTAAGGTGTTTACCGATGCTGGTTGGACTGGAAATCTTGATGACCGGAAGAGCACAACTAGAGGACCATTATTTATGGGTGACAGACTTGTCACGTGGATTAGCAAGAAGCAAGGATGCATCTCTCAGTCTACTGCAGAAGCAGAATATGTTGCTGCTGCCACAAATTGCTCAAATATTGCATGGATCAAACAGTTGTTGAAAGGTATGCATATGAAGATCTTAGAACGAGTGATTATCTATTGTGATAACACCAGTGCAATAAACATTTCCAAGAATCTATTCATGCATTCCAAGACTAAACACATTGCAATCAAGTATCATTATTTAAGAGAACAAGTTTAAGAAAAAGAGGTAATACTTGAGTATGTGCAATCAAAAGAACAATTAGTTGATATCTTCACCAAGCCACTGCCCAAAGGCACATTTGAGTACTTGAGAAAGAGACTAGGGGTCAAACCCTTGTCTAGCAGTCAGTAAAAAAAAAATGAAGGCTGCATCAACCTATATATTATTAGAATATCATTCATATTGATGTGAGCAAAAAGATGAACTTCAAAGCTACATCTATATATAGACAGGTATATATCAAAACCAAGCACCAGAACATATTGATGTATTGCTGATGGATAAGGGAAATTCAAGGAATAAATTATGGATGGAGACAAAAGATTGCTTGACATGAATGTCAGATATTTGTAAAATACTAGTTTGGCATTGTTGTCAAAGGGAGAGAGATTATCCATATTATCACATTATTCTAAAAAAGAGAGATTATCCATTATCAGATTACTCCAACAGGGAGAGATTATATCCTCAGGAGAGAAAGGGAGAGTTGCTAACAAGAGACAAAGACATCAAAGAAGAAGAACAGTCAAAAAAGAGAGAAAATGATTGGAAGTTTGATGAATCTCAACTATTGTATTTTCATATTGTATTAGAAATAGTATAATGTGATAATATATTATGTTGTCAACAATGCCAAAGGGAGATATTGATGACATGTAACTAATTGAATGTTTGATAATGTTAAGTTGAAGATAATGCATGACATTAAATCAGTTAATGGTTTGTATTGTCATTGATGTCAACTTGATATCATCTGTACGGTCATGTATATAATGCCAAAGACTTCAGAGAATCAATGGAACAAAGGATATGCTTTCAGCAATGCATAAAAGTCAAGTATTCACTAAGTGACAGAAAACGCCGACGAAGTGCACACCATTGGTAAAGGAAAAAGAACCAAAATCACAGTAATACCCGACGATCAGAAGACGGTATTGCCCGATGAAACAAAACCACAGGATGCCCGACGAGCTGAAAACAGAGTTGCCTGACAAGTAAAATCCAATGATTCCCAACGGACAGAGATCCCGAAGCTAACTGGAGTCACACCGACAGAACTGGCAGTTGTCACTGATGACTAACTACAGAGTTGACCGACAAAATAAAGAGTTTAGAAAATGACAAAATATCTAGCTGGCAGAGCTTAAGGATAGACTTAACTAGTTGTTTTCATTGTTTTGTTTGACCAAAGTTAAGTAATTGATTTAAAGAAGATTTATACAGTTGGAATGAAGATAACTATGAGATAAATCAGGAGTTATGCTTTAAATCAAATTGGCTGGATTTTTTTTCACGCCAAGAATCAAGAATCAAGAAACAGTGAATATCATGTCTATATAAGAGACAAGATTAATTCATTTCTGAATGCAATGCATGGGAAGGGGAGTGAATAGAAAGAGGATGGTGAAGAGAAACTGATGAAGGATAACTTCATATAGTCCTGATCAATCAAGCTGAAGGAGAGCTAAGGAATTCTGCAGACACCGATGAACAGTGAAGCACAACATCACAAAGTAGAAAGTGTGGAGCACAAAGAATTGAATTGATACATTGATCAGAGAGGTAATGTACTTAAATAGATTTGAAAATATGGAATTCAAATTTGTATTAGAAATAGGTCATAGTGTTTCAGTTTAACCATTGAAGCATCAAGAATCTTAACAGAGCAGGACTTAACAGTCTTCCATATATTGAGGTACATCCCAAGGAGTGCCAAAAAGGTTGATTCATGAAAGTAGCATTGGACTTGCCCGATACCTATTGACAGTCTAAGAAGGAGGTTGATTCAAGGATGGTAGTAGTAGATGCCCGATACTAAGTGACAACCTCTATGTATAAAATCCTCTAACAAGGTCATACTTAACAATATGTTTGTAACCTTTAATAGGGTTGGCTCCTAACAGGGCTCACTTCAGAAGAGTGAAAATTTGGGGTACCGGTCCCAGTGGTTTTTCCCTTAACAGGGTTTCCACATTAAAATCCATGTGTTATGTGTGTATGGTTTATTAATTTACTATTTTACATTTCACATATGCATTTATGGATTGATCAGTATACTGTGCTTATTTACTGAGTGTCAGTAAATAGTTTTACTGCTTATCAGTAATCAAGGAGAATAAGGACAGAAAAGGAAAACTGACAGACAATTAAATCATTATAAGTATTTCATGGCATGCATCTTGTAGGGACTTAATAATCTAAGGTTTATTGATTGGTGGTTAAGTTTAAGGATAAATTTTTGAGGCCATTGATTCACCCCCCCGCTCTCAGTTATTACTAACACTTTGATGGTCAACCTGCACACACAAGAACACTAGCTTTAATACCACTGATGCAGGGTGAAAATCCACACAAGCCTCATATGCAAACCAATAAAGGATTTTACTTAAAATATAAAAAAGATCTCATATAAAATTAGTCCACATGTCAACAAGAACATTAAGGAGAAACTATCTCCTTTCTCTCAGGTTTTTACTGCAATCTAACTTCCCAATAACATAGTTGTTGTGACTCACCATGACATGACCACATCATACTCAAATAAAAATCTTCATTATGATATAATTCAAAAGACAAGCAAGAGGAAACTATAAGGAATTCATCCCATACTTGAGCTACAACTACACTCTAATCCTATTCTTCAACCTAGAATAATTCAACTAAATCCTCCAATTCCTGTCTTGACTTATAAAATGTGATGCCATGAATAACTCCCATTTTTCTATTGAATATATTCATAATGTTGTGCAAGTCCACCTCCTCTAACAACCAATCAAAATGGTCATATATGATAGCTCCATAACTCCACAAGAATCTGTAGTAAGACATGCACTACCACTTGTCACCTAGATACCCACTTATTAAGAGATACTATTTAAACATACCAAATATAATATTTTGAAATATTTACTATCTAGTAACCACCACCACCAATAGCCAAAGTGGAAGATTCCAAGAATATGCCAAGAAGATGTTGTTGACACATGTCATACTTCTATTCTAGGTTAAACCTTAGGACTTGGCTAAATGATTCATAAAATATTTTAGGCTTTATTACATCAAATTTATTTAATAAAATATTTAAAACTAAACTATTGCAAAAATTTAATAAAACATTTTTGGTTGATCCAATATTGCTCTCAAATTTCTAGGATGCCCTTGCATCAGTAAAGATGTAACCCTAACACTAACTTGTTGCCATTATGATTCTAGGGCAAATTTGGAAGGGGACATTATAATTAGTACTAGTAGTAATCTTGTTAGCTTGCAGGACAAACTGCTTTAATCATTGTGTAATTAGGGTTAACCATTCAACCCTCTTCTTTAAAAGATCAAAAATAAAATTTAGCGGGCTAACATTGCATTTATATTTGCCTTTAACTACTTCATATCTTATATCTGCATGCTTACACTATGTAGATTTTATATGTATGCTCTTCACATGTATGCCTTGTGTTTGCTTCATGAATGATGGATTTCAGCATGTTTATTTCATGAGAGCATTCCTCAAGTATGCTTTGTGCCTTTATGTATTACTTCATGTCTTACATGCATACTTTATGCCTTGCATGCATTTATATTGCTTCATTACTTATGTATATTCATGTCTTACATGTATTTATGTCTATGATTCATGCCCTACAAGTATTCATGTGTGTACTTCATGCTTCATACATTATGCATATTTGTGTAATTGACACTATATTACATGGATGCTTCATGCCTTAAGTGTATACTCCATGATTTATGGATATTCATGTTTATGCTTCAGATTATTGATTGATATACTTTATAGCTTCTATGAATTTATATATTTAATTCATATTTGAGGTGTTTTTAACATGATTACTTCATGGATGTGCATTCTTTCCAAATGTATTCCTTATGTCTAAGGTGTTTCTAACAAACTATCCCATGTGTAAGTATTTTTAACTCTTTCTAGATACATACTCTTGCATTCTAATTAAAAAAGAGGTGCTCATATGTGGTATCCCCTCCCTAATTTTTCATGAATCACAATTACAACAAATGAGGGTTAGGGTTACATCTTACTAAATAAATATTTTCTCAATAGTATGATTCTAGATTTAGATCCTACAAACAAAACATGAAAGACATATGCAATATACACACATACATACACCTGTACATAGATATAGATATAGATATAGATATAGACATATAGGTATACGTATATATATAGACATACATACATACATACACACATACACGCATACATATATAATCATTAGGGTTAGTCAAGTTGTATCATATTTATACACACATTGGGGGAAGAGATGTGATTGATCCACTCGAAGCCATTTTTGCACCAAGCCTAAGAATGGGTGTCTACTACAACCCTCTTTCTTGGAAACTTGTACCTACATTCCCCATCCATGTGTCATCTCCCTATAGATAATTGGAATCTTTTTGAGTCAGGCAAAGATTGTACAAGGTGTTACTTAACACTCTTTGTCCTAGGCTACAATGGTCCTTCTAGGACAACCTAGTTATGAGCCTACTTGTCACCCTTCTCTTACACCTTAGAATCTCTCTCTCATGAGGTGGTTTTAAAACACATAATATATGGAATAAGCAAGAATTATAAAGTGACTTAAGACAACCATTCTCCCGTCATGTGACCCCCCTCCATTCTTACATGGTTGGAGGTCTTTGGGTTCATCAACATTCCCTCCACAAAAGAGTTGAAATGAAATTGCAACAGGTTTCCCTTATCCGTTCTCTCCCTTTCATAGTGTAATAGGGTGCCCCACTAGCTATTATCCCAACTTGCCATTGTAGCAAGGTGCCCTACAGTTGTTCTCCCTTAATGCAAATTCCTACTTTACTCTTTTGACAGACTGTTATAGTGTCTTTATGTACTCTATTTTTTATTCCTTTGATACTTGAATGATTGATTGTATGTATCTAACCGCTAGATGATTAACACTTGATTAATCCACTCTATTTATCTTTTATTCAACAGATTGAAGTTGTTGTTGAGTATATAATTCTACTACTGATTATTGATGATGTGTAATGAACTAAACTGCTCTCATTGATGAGTGTTTGTGATCCTTGGTTCAATACCTCTCTTTAAGTAATTCTTCTCCTATATATATGTTTACCTCTCTTTGAAGAGAAACGTCTCTATGGAGGTAACTCTTTGAATGGACATATCCTATGTTAACAACCCATTTTCATTGTAACTATTAATCTTTCGTAATCACTACACATTAAGCATATTAAGTGTTGCCCTTAATTATTGTCTCTTATCGATTACATTCATCACTACTTTCCTTTTTATCTCTACTCATTATTATATCACCATTGTCTTTACCCTTATCCCTACTCATTAATTTGTCACTATTTATTTCATTGCTACAAATAGATGATTATGTGTTTGTTGCCTAGGTCAATCTACCCTACTGATTAGGTTGATTTTCTCTTATATCTTATTTTTATTTATATATGCTCTTAATTGATGTCTTAAACTTCAATATGCCCTTTAATCAGTATTAATTTATTATTTATTATTGATTGTTTACCTCTTGATTCACAACACAATGTACTTCCTTCAATGTTCAGAATGATCCTCCTCCATACTTTATTGTAGGAAGGGTTGTCACCTTTCATAAGGATTAAGTTGCCACTTTTCATTGTTGCCTTTGAGAATAATATATTATTCCCCGAATTTATCTCCCTTGGATGTCCTCCTCAAATGAAGCCTTTTCCCCTTTATATCTTCCAATCTGGGGGAGAGTCATACATCTTCATCATGGCTTCCTTTTGCAAGGGTAACAACCTTTTACAATTACCATTCTTTGGAAGAGTCACAACCCTTCATCATTTCTACCCCTTTTGATAGAGTCACAACTCTTCTTTAATTTTCCTCTTGGAAGGAGTCATTTCCTTATTTTCTTCTCACTTTTTCCCTCTTGATTTACAACTTCCCTTTTCTCTTCCTTCCTCTCTCCCCTTTCAAATGAACTCTTCTCCATTTATATCTTATGTCGAGGGAGTCACAACTCTTGATTTAATATCTCTTGACCTTTCATCAAAGTTAATTAATTTGTAATTATATTATATCTTATATAGGATATTTATCTATTTATTTTAATTTTATTATTATTTATTATTAAGTCCAATTTCAAAAAGGAGACATTACAACATGCTCCATTCTTTTAGATGTGTGTCATACTTCTAGTTCTCATCTTAATATATGGAAATCACACCCTTGCTATGATTCAAGAGGTATCCATGACATTATGCATATGAGAGAAAACTTGTCTTAAATCAAACCTTGCCAATTAAAGGTGAAAATACATGTCTTAATTTGAATCTACGACTTATGATAAAACCAGAGTAGCACAATGAATGATGGATTACAAATTAGACTCCATGATTGTTCAATTATTGATTGAGGAAAAGTGATTTTGGGGAAGGGAATATAGTCATACCCCCACTATTGACAAACCTCATAGCATGCAAACTGCATCCACAAACTTGGGTGATCAACAAGAAATATTAACAATTACCTTTAGGAAACAAAAAAATCAACATTCATTAAATGTTGGGTGATGATTTCTTGGGTAATAAAGGCAGCGACAACATTCATCATGTTAACCTAGTTATGGGTGGTGATCCTTGAAAGAACAATTAGTAAAAGAAACAATAACAACATAACTTATATTCATTACTTCTATTAATAAGTATAAACCAATGCTTATAGTTTAAAATGAAAGCCATGTCTCTTAGAAAAGAGATTTATTCAAAGGGATGCATCACTTCATTTGGATATAGAGGTATAAAAGGAAAGACATTTCATTCGAAGTGAAGCAAGAAGGAAACTTGGAAAACAAAATATGGAATAATTAGGATAGAATTTGAGAAGAATTCAGAAATAAACTTGAAATAGAAATAAAGAACAATAATTAAGATTAGTTAAGGGGTGATTAAGAAAGTGGAAGAGGCACCACACTTAGAAAGACATATTAAGAAGTTGCGATGTTTGAGGGGGATGAGGAATAGGAGTTTTATCAGACTTACATTTGCAGATTTGCAAATGGGCAGACAAAAGGGAACATCGTCAAAGAAAGGTTGAAGGCATAATTTTAAGAAAAGTTTATAACACAATTGTAAGAAGAGTATATGCCGATATAAAAGAGGAATATATTCATATATAGTAGAAATGTATATGGAGACATGGGAGAGGAGTATATGCAGGTGTAAAAGTGAAAATATGTAGAAAGAAAAGAGATGTATATGTGGAGATAGAGGAATATGCGCAAATTGAGAAGTATATGCAAACTTGGAGGAGAAGTATAAAGATAAGACATATTTTGTGTTGATTTCTGTTGCACCCAAAAATAACCCTTTTAATGCCTAATACAACCACTGGAGATATAGAAGACATGGGAGGCAGTTAAGTCATATCATGAACCACCATTGTGATGCAAAACACATTCAGACCAAGGCTGCACACCTTGCAACAAATCCCCCCCAATGCAAGCATGGGGTTTGAACCTAAGATCTTGGCTCTGATACTGATTGTTGGTTGTCATTGCACCAAAAGATTGACTTGTTAATGCTCGATACAACTAGACTTATAGAAGACACGAGAGAAGGTTAAGTCATGTCACAAACCACCATTGTGATGCACAACACAAGGAGACCAAGGGTGCACACCTTGCAATAGTTTGAAGGTGTGAATCAAGAAATAAATAATGAAGTGACTAGTTCAAAAGGCATAAGTTATGAAGGATTGTGATTCTTCCAAAAGGTGGTAATTATGGTAGGTTGTGACTCTTCCAAATGGTGGTAATTGTGAAAGGTTGTGGCAATTGCAAACAATATACATGATAAAGAGGTGTGAATCTCGACCTTATTGGAAGATATAAAGGGGAGAAGGTTTAATTTGAGGACATCATTTGAGGGAGATCAATTTGGGGAATTATATTTTAGTCTCAAAGGTAACACATGAAAAGTGGTTATTTAATTCTTATGAAAGGTGGTGATCATTTCACCAATAAAGTATAAAGAAGATTTTATTCCAAGCATTGTAGGGGGACTTATGAATCTTCATGAATATATCCAAACAAATCCTTCATCCATTGATCATTAATCCCTAAATAAATCAAGTAAATAATTATTAATTATATCATCACTTTCAATCATCAAATCAATATTTACTTAATCATAATTTACCAATACCTTGAATCATCAAATCAAAGGAATTCGTCCAATCAATCAGTCATTCATACCTGAATATCAATCATTCAAAAATAATCCATAACAAAATATCTCTTTTGAATTCATGAAAGTATTGTTAAGCTTTACAATAGATTAAATATTTTTGTGTAATGCATCAACTCCAATTTCATTAATTATTAAAAGATTTGTGTGTTGACTATATCATATAAGTAATAATGATATTAGGAAACCAACTAACCTTGAAAAATTCTAGTAGGTTTTCATATTTATGCCAATCCTATTGTTGTTATCATTTCCACTTTATGTGTGAGATCTACCTTTAGTACACTTATCACATTATCATCCTCACATTGTTGCACATACTTCATTGTACAATGGAGGATGATCCATCATTGTATTTAAGCATATCTACATTGTATTCCAATGGGATTTATTGATGTATTATTAATCATTATTGAATCCAATCAATTAATTGATCATATCATTTGTCTCTCACCTTTATGTTATTCATAGGACTTCTAGATCTTGGCATTTCTTTCATTGCCTTAGGCAAATTCTTACATGGTATCAGAGCCATTGAAGCATTCATTTATTAGCCTTCAAAGAGTATTTTTTTGCTTCTTTTGCTGGAGGGCTTCAATTCAGATTTGAATAGAAAAGTTTTGTGGGAACATCTAAAGAAAGATTTGACCTCACCATTGCATCTAGATGGTTAATCTAACAAATTTTGACTATAAATTTATTTATTTTGGACAAAATTCATTTCTAAGGCAAAAAAAAATTGTAAATCAAACTTGTACAACCTAATCTGCAGCAGTACAATTTATTTTCGCTAAAAAAAAAAAATCATAAATTTTTTTTAAATTTTTTTTTTTCAGACATCTACATATATTTTTCATTAATGTATATGTCTACCAAGATTTATTAGGGGCCAATACCATGTCCTTGTTATTTTTCAGAATTGTATTGGTCACTATTGGACATGGTACAAACACAATTCTGAGAACACAACATAGCCCAAATAATTCGGTGAGTTATGAACCAAGAATTTTGACCACTGGCCGGCGGTATCACAGACCAATCTACAATTGTTTGTTATTGATCACCGACATCAGTATATTTATAGAATTGAAGCATCGAACCCACAGTGCATGTGGAATTATTAATTACCAAGCATAGAAGACAAAAGGCACCAAGGATTGACATGTGACATTTGCACAACGCACTTTCAAGTCGCCAACTCAATCCAAGCAAATGTTTCAAATACAACCACATTAACATAGTTGCCACATCACACTTGCATATCGTGTATGTGAATATACACATTGCACTCTTCATGCTTGCACTCCTCTATTAATTCATGTGATGGTTTGAGCATTGTTGCATATACAAAGCAAAAAATTTCATCATCCCATGAATGTGGGATAATTTTTTTGGGTGCCCCCCTCCCAGATTGCGTTTTCAGTTTGGAAAGCAAATTTCAAACAACCATAACTTGGTCATATGAGGTCATTTTTCAGTGTATTTATTTATTTATTTGATGTAGCTTCTCATGCTCTTATCAGATCTAAAATTAGTTTTTTTTATTTTGGTGTACTTATTTTTCAAAAAATCCATTTTCTCACAGTTGTAGCTGAGTAATTCTCATTATTACAACTTTGGAGGCTTCGTTAGGGCTCATACAGACACATTTTTTAGGTGTCATTTTTTAAAGTGCATAATTTTTTGTCTACTTTCCAGATTTTCTATCAATTTGTAGCCATTGTGAGTGGACATAGTACTTTCAACATTTGGCATATTTTGGCATTTGTAATTACTTAGATCCTTAAGTGATCTTGTGTCTTATTTGGTTGAGTTAGTTATAGATTCATTTTTGTAGTTGTAATCATCAAAATCAGAAGTCCACTTAGTCCCATTTTGGCAAGTGGCAATTGTACACACACTACACATAAAGTACCAAAAGCATCATTTTTTTAATATTTTTTTTAGTTTTTTTAGTTTTTTAGTTTTTTAGTTTTTTTTTTTTTTTTTTTTTTTGGGGGGGGGGGTGGTGTTCTTTGATTGAGTGAGTTTGGGGGGTGTAATGATTTGTTGATCTCATCTTGTCATGTGAGAAGTGTATCATTGGTGTAATCACGGGTGATTTAATTACTTTTGAGAAAGGAAACTATAAGCAATTGAGTGATCTCATTCTCGCTTGAATCTTAGTGACCATAATATATTGCCATATTTGTATAGGGAATTTCTTAGCCCTGGTGACCCTTGGGATGCTATTCTCTGGGACTCTTGGCAAAAAAAATTACAAGTTCCCTTTTACCATATTGATGTGGACTTTATGGATTCACTTGTAGCTTGAAGATTCCTCATGATATTTGGACATACATTCGGGAGGTATATGAAGACCATGATTCTTCACCATCTCTTTATGCTCCTCTTCCTTCTTCAAAGAAGATAACCCATGATGATAATCCTTTGAAGGAGATTGTAGATGCTTCAGAGGTTCCATATTCTCTAGTTGAGATCACTTCTATTGTTGCTCTTGATGATACTTGTATTCCTACAACCATGGATTCTTGTGGTTCAGTGCAATAGGACATTCTTTGTCTTCTAGATACAATTTCATGGGTTAAATTCTTGACAGACATTGTAGGTTTGTTTATGGAGTCCTACATTGCAAATTTGGAAGACACTATTGATGACATTCATCTTCTCTTTGATGAGGATGATCCTTCTTCATTTGTTGCGAGAGAACATTCTATCCCTCTTCTTCATTCTCCACTTGATCATTCTTTCGAGTTTGACATGATTGTGGATCCTTTGATACAACATTTGGATAATTTCTCTTTATCTTCAGAGGAGACAATTGAGTTTTTGACACATGTTATACACTCATCCTCATTAGTGCTTGATATGTCTTTCTCAACAGTGCGGGCTAGCACACCTGATTTGGAAGAGACTTCTTCTAGCATCAATATTGGGACACTTGAGCAGTTTTTAGAGACTCCATATATTTTGAGGTTTCTTCCTATAGATTGGGGAGGCTTCATACACACCTCTTTGGTTTTGTTTCTTCCTAAGGGGAGGAGCATTGTTCAACATTCATAGAGCAGTTTCTACATCGAGGCTGGAGCATCTACCATTAGTGTACATTCTACATTGAGGGGGGGCTACTTGGTCTCTCTTCCATTTCTTCTCTCTTTTTGGAGGGAAGTAGGGGGGGACTTTTTCCTCACATGAGGTTTTGTCCTTCTCATACTTCTTTGAGAGTTATTTTATGTATTCATCTCTCTCTTTTTTTTTTTGGGGGGGGGGGGGGTTTTNGGGGGGGGGGGGGAGTTTTGTCCCATGAGGTTTTCTCCCTTTCTCTACTTTATGAGATATTGCATTGCTTTTGCACTTGCATATTGTACTTGGGTACCTAACATGGCCTTGTAGTTGGGACCCATCTTGCATTGTCATCTAGCATTGTGAATTTAAGTGCATTCCCCTAAGTTTCACTTAAGGAGGGGGAGTGGGGTATTGGTTTAATTAATTATTCTAATTACACTTTACTTAAGATTACTTAGGATAATGCATTCATAATAGCTTTCATATGAGACACCTAGGAGTTTGCATCTTATTTTAGCACATGATGTAGGATAAATTCCACTTTGGGTGCTAATAGTTGTTATCTCATTTCCACTTTATGTGTGAGACCCACCTTTAGTGTACTTATCACATTATCATCCTCACATTTGTGCACATACTTCGTTGTACAATGGAGGACGATCCACCTTTGGTAGACATGTGATTCTACCTAGTGTGGGTGATAGCTTATCTATTGCTCATCTCCTAGTTATGATGCATTGCCTATATATTCGGGCATATCTACATTGTATTTCAATGGGCTTTATTGATGTATTATTGATCATTATTAAATATGGTCAATTAATTGATTATATCATTTGTCTCTCTCTTTTGTGCTATTCATTAGGCTTCTAGATCTTGGCATATTCTTTCATTGCCTTAGACAAAGTCTTACAATAACTATAACAAAAATCAACTATTAGATATAGACTACTCATCAAATAATTATGAGTATAGTACAAGTATGGTTTTATTTATATATCCTTCTAGTAAACTTCCCTTATACCACTAATCGATACTTTAGATATTTTCATTTAAGGACATTTTGGCCATCTTATCAAATCAAATAATCATGGTTATTATTGTCAACTAGATATTTGATGTTGATGATTGTCAATTTTGATTTTAATGATTGGCTTGTTAGTCATAGATGTCCTAGTTATAAAAAACTGAAACTAGTTATAAAAATGTCAAAGGTTCAAATTAGTATTATGAAGGGGCAAAGAGATGTTAATTCTATAAATCCTGGAAAGTACAGTGTACGAGTGACACATGAAAGAATGAATTTATACTTTCCTTTCCAAGGTCTTGCTATTTGAAATTTGCACTGGTCGTTGGAACCTCATTTTTTCGCCTATTTTCAATTTAATTTTGGTATTATGTGAAGGAAGGAGACCATAAGTTTAAACCTTACAATAAAAACAAATATGGTTCAAGTTTATAGTTGACATGGGAGAATGCAATAAAGAGCAATGACAGATAAAACAAACTTAGCTAGCAAAGACATCAAAGTGGGAGGGAACATTTTTTACCTAGTGGTTGAAAATGGAATGGGTGGACCTTGTAGGGATGGAGACAGGTTTAAGCAAGATCCCGACAAAGGTGATAGGAAAAGTAAAAGTACCATAGTGGAAAAAAAGAGTTTCACTGGCAGTTTCGTTAGTCAGCCAAAGGACCTGACAAAGGGAATGTCAAAAGGGTCCACCCTAAAGGGCATGGGACCACTAAAGAATGCTAGAGGACAAGCAACTGTCTCGACTGTTAGAGATGCTATCAGAGAGGGAAAAAAAATTATTCATTGGGTTGATGAAGATGGAAGGAAGGGGAACAAGAAAAGGGGCAAAACTCAAGTTGTTAAAGACTGTGTAGAAGAGACTCGAGATGGGAGTAGCGATAACACTTCACACAACTCAAACAAATTGAAGGTTGTTGTTGTGGAGATTCAGGAGCAAGATTATGTTCGCACTAACTTCAAGGGTTATGTTGGGTGTCTTGTTCTTTTTGAGGAGGTAAAGATGCTCAATGAAAAGGTCGACTTCGTGATGAATCAATTTTCTAATTTGGAGAGGTCTATGAGGAGTTTGCCCGTTTTGCATACAAAGTGATGCATAGCTCTACCACTACACTTTGTCTCTTACAACAAAGTGTTGTAGAGAATGATGAACATGATGATCTTCATGAGATCCTCAGCTTCCTTAGGGAGGATTGGAATAGGGTTCTGTGCAATGCTTGGGCATCAACCTAGACCCTAGCTTCGTCCAATCCTTTGGCACTACCCTTTTGAGGACATTTTGTTGTGTTTTTGTTGTTGATCCTCTACTTTTGCCACCCCTGTGCAGGCAATCAGTCAGTTGTCTTTCCCTGCTCTTCCAATGGTCGGATGAAAGTTCTCTTTTTGCTACTAATGTATTTGGTTTGACTTGCGCAGTCTAAACAACCTTTGGACTATTGCTTCATAAGAGTTAGCACCCTTGTAATACTTCTTTATTAATTAGAAAAACAAAACATTTTTATTTTGTACTTTTTATTCCTTACAACTTGATATTTTCTAACTTTAAATATTAGATATCAAAATGCTATTTTACTTAATAGAATTCTAAAATAAGCAATATTAAAAATATTAAATTTTTTAAAAATAATAATATTATTTTACATTAATCAAATTAGATTGAAAAAACAATCAATAATGTACTTCAAAATTGTATCCCAAAATATAAACTTTTGACATAACATATTGTAAATTAATTTAATGTGTATACTTTAGTATATATTCTTATACAATTCTCTATTGACCTCGCCCACCTTCCAAAAGAAATACTAAAAATATAGAATATCAATTTAAAGTTTAAAGTTTTCACATATAATCTAAAAAGTGAAGAAAAAGGACATGTTCATCAAATTCTGGCTGATAGAATTGAAAACACATTATTTAGTAGTTGGGAAAATCTCTTCTTCTGCTGTTGCTGTAGCATCCGTGATGAACTCCATTTTATCCTGCAAACTATTTCTTGTTCGTCCATTCCATTTTCATTTTCGCAATTTTTTCTCCACTAAAGCTGATTCGCAGACCCTCTTTTCACAATTTGCCTCCACCAAACTTAACCTGTCTGAGGCCGACATCACTCGGATTTTCAAGTCGCGACCCCAATTGCAGAACCTTCGAACCCTCCACAATGTAGAGGCGGTTGTTCATTCCTTGAAGAAGCACGGCTGCACTGAAGTCCAAATTTCCAATATCGTAAGGACGAATCCCAAAGTTATCGGATTCGCAGCAAGAACATTTGAACCTAAGATGAAAGTACTGGAAGATTTCGGTTTTGTGGACCAAAAACTGGCCAAACTTTTGACGAGCAATTCCAGCGTATTGAGTCTCAGCCTCAGGACCAACCTTCTTCCAAAGATGGAGTTTCTGAAGAATGTATTTCAGTCCGAGGATGTGCTCGTTAAAGTCCTGTTAAGGGCACCTTTACTTGTCGGTTATAACTTGGAGAAGATCCTAAAGCCCTCAGTTGCTTTTTGGGAAGCATGGGGTTTTCCTGGGATGGGACTCTCAAGCTTCTTACAGTCTTTTCCGGATGCTCTCTCACGCACATCTCTAACGCCTGCACAAGTCCGCCTCATTCACGAGATTTCTGCCGGCAAAACAGGTAAAATGTTCAAATATATTGTAGGTATAGTGGCTGTGACACCCCTGGAAACGTTAGAGGCTAAGATAGAGAATCTAAAACTCTGTGGGCTCTCGGCTGAAGAAGTTTGGCAACTACTTCGAGCTTACCCTCTAGTCTTTACTCTCTCCAAGGAAAATGTTAGGGAAAAGATGAACTTTCTAGTTAATAACATGGAGCTCCGTGCAAATTATGTATTGAAGCACTATAATGTATTAAAACTTAGTTTGGAAAAGACAACGAGGCCCAGGTTTCTGGTTTGGCAGAAAATCAAATCCATCAATGACCTCGAGCTCTCCCTTTTGACGGTATTGATGATGCCAGAGGCGAGCTTTGTTAACAAGATTATTGAAGGGCATCTCGAGTCTAAAACATTGTGGTCAATTTATGAAAGCGCCCTCTCTAATGCCTCCAACCGCGCAAACGGTTCAGCAAAAACAAATTTTTGGATGGCAAGGCTAGGGTCAGAAGTCAAAAATCACAACAAACTTCTTTATTCTTTGGCAGAGTGAATGCAAGCCCTCCCCTTCCAGGCGTTGGCTGTGAGCACTTCTGAATCATGGAGCTATGTCGATATTCAACAGCAGGAGCTATGTCGATATATCCTCTGCCCTGCGTTCTGTGTCTAGTTACTGTTCACGCAAGGTAGGCATTGCAGTTACTTTTTTTTCAAGGGAGCCAATTGCTATAGCTGTAGCGATTAAGTGTGATGTAATTGGTGAATATCAATAGATGGAAATTTTGTTACTTCTGAAAGTCATCTCTGAAATCGCATCATTTTATTCCAAATGCAAATCATGCTAGGGAAAGGAGTGAACAACTAAATATATAGCAAACAAGTTTACGAGCCCACAAATGTTTGCAGAGGCTGTAATTATATTTTTGATGTGGAACGTTTAGAACACTGGAGTCAGTCTTTAATAAGGTGTCATATAAGTCCTTGAAAAATGCATGAAATCAGTAAACCAGAACAGCAGGCTTTTCAATTTACAGTGGAAGTTCATCAGCAATCGGACAAGATCATAATACATTTTGTTGAAAGTTAGTTAATAATTCAGAAAACATTTTGTTGGAAGTTATTTAATAATTGGTGTTAAGCAGAGTTTTGGAACGGACACTCGCCAGGTCCATTTTAGGCTCTGGCTTGAGAAATTAAAAAATTGTATTTCAAGATAAAATGGATTTTTATTGTTTCCAATTCAGAATAAACAATAACATCAATGACATATGGACCAAAATTGCAAATTCTCTCAAATTTCTGGAACAAGCTGCAAACTTTTAAATTTCAATGGACTGGTTGCTGTGTTACACCTAGCTCAACTGGAGAAACTGCTAATGATTCAATGGATTTGAGATCATTCATAGATTAAACAAATTGTTGAGGGTTTAAAGAAGCCACTGCTAAACAAATGGATGCTGAAAATGAAGATGAGTGTTTTAAGTTTTAGTTTTTAAGATTTTTAATAATGTTATGATTTTTTGAAACAAGGCAGTCCTGAGATTGATTGATATAGAAAACACAAATGTAGAAGGCTCTGCAGGTCTCTGTAAAAAATTGTGAGTTGACTGAATCAAGGCATCAATACTTGCTACTGGTGGCTTAACTCAGTACTTTGCAAATCTACCATAGATGATGGTCTCTCAAAGTTATGGTTTTTAATAGTGTTTCTTTGAGTTTGGGGAGGGAGGATAGATTTGAGATACGACAATTTGCTTTTCCAGATTTTGTATACGACTGTCAAAATAAAATACGGAAATTAATATTTGATAAATTAAATACAAAAATGTTTAAGAAGTTGCAATTTCTCATTTTTTTAAAGAATATGACTAAAAGATTTGGGCTGCTGTTTGGCATTTTGTATCGAAGGCAACAAATCTATATAGGTCTTTTTCCAAGTTGTACACATTTTTAAGCATGCTACAATTTTCATGGTGAATACCTCTGTTACTATAATGATCATGCCATCTTTTGCCACTTTTTTTTTCTGTCCCTTGGCAGGATTCTGCCAACTCTCCAGCCGATATACAGCTATGTAATGCAGTCTCACATGCATGTAACAGGGAAATGCATTTTCATTTTCTGTTATCTAATAGTTTTTAAAATTTTGGCAAACATGGTGAATTCAAATTCCATTTTATGACTTGTAGATTGTGTCCTACCATCATCAAGTAGTATAGTTAAACATAATCTCTCAACTGTCACACATGCACAAAAATAAACTGATGTATTTGAAAATGGACATATTAATGCAAAACAATATGAAACAAAAAAATTGTTTAAATGGCAGTAGCAAGAAACAATATTTGTAGTAGTTCACTGCTGCTTATATAGGGTTTTGGAAAATATCTCTCTTCAAAAGTTATTGATCTAAAATTCATATAATCAGTAAGGAAGTTCCTACCTTAGAAAGAATCTATATCATGCCATCTTCAAGATTCTATATCACATTCCACCTTCTCAACTATATAAAAACAAAATTAAAAAGTACAAGTGGCTATTTGCAAGATTGCACTAGTGGAAGATTTACTTTACCATAACAAAATATTGAGAAATCATTGCCTCAAGGAATATTTTTAGAGAACTGGAGAGAGAAAATGATGTAGGCTTCTGACATTGATGAAATCCACACATGCAAAAATTGAAATAATGTTTTGATTGTGTGTGATGGTTTGATAATTTTGCAATGTGCTCCATTACTTTTTTTCACTATTACTCTTAGTCCTTGCAATCTGAGAGTCGGATTTTGTACTTTACATGTTTGGCATGTGGCGCTCTATTAGACATCTTTGTAGTCATCAATCAAAGAGAGAAATAAAATTTAAATGTTGTCCTTTCCATGTCTTATGAATGGTAGCTTTATGTGTCTTCAACATTGCATTTTTCTCCATTGCCATTATTAATATGCCCTGAAGCTTGCCTAAGGTGTTTTTGTGCAAGTACTTGTTCTGCAAGTGTGGCCTTGTCGCCATCTAAATGCTTCAACATCCTTGGGTGCCATGGTCTATTATTTTTCCATTTTCTATATAAAATCATGCTGGCCTATTTTGTGCAAGATGGTTTTGGCATGGACTAGCAGGTGGCTTGACCATTTTTGTTGCAGACAAAATCATCTAAGATTTTTCTTTCACAACTGCCCTTTCATCATTACCTGTCTAGATCACCCCAAATTGCTCTGCACCTGTATTATGTCTTTGTATCTGAGGTGTATCTACATTTCAGATTTGTACCTGTTGACAATCAGATTAACAATCATATCTTAGATTCATCTAGTGGTAATTGTAGCATATAATATTGGTAGTTGCTGCAAATTTATTCCAACTAACCCAACATGAAGAAGAATTTTGTGAGGCTAACTTGTTCCACTTTATCTCCTTTTATGTGTATCTGTGTCAACATTTTTATCGATTTATCTGTGCTTTTACAATATATGAATATTTGTTATTGTTTTACTAAGAGCTTGTGTGATCACATAAGCCTTAGAATCTTAGATAACTGAAAAGTGCATGGAAAATATATAAGGAGTTGACAAGAAACTCATCAGATTGCAGAAGGGTGACATCTTTTCATTATGATACAACAAAACACCCTCTTACTGGAGTTGGCCCTAGTATTTGTTCCTCCAACTATAGTAATACAGATCTTTACTGACTAGATTGCATATACCTTTGTTATTTAACTCATTATCTAAAATATGACATATAGCTATGCTTAAACTATCGGGACGTACATAAATCATGCATATAAATAGACCATGTTTGGATGGTAGAAATCTGGTGCTTAGATGCTTATCTTTGTCTGGTATAAAGTGAACTTGATTGAAAACAAGAAATAGAACATTTGAACAACAGAAATCTGAAACATTTCCTTCTAGCAGAGGGTCCTTCGGCTTTACAGCTGCCAATTAAATATCATTCTGTATTTTGAGTGAGAAGTAATTTCCTTTCTCTATCAATTGATAAATTCAAATGGATCCTTTGAAATCAAATCCAAATATAGAATAATTCATCATGGTCTTATGATTTATCTAGGCAGGCTCAATGCCTCTCATCAGCTGACAACAGTCTCATCAATACAACTGAAATATGCAATAAGGATTGCAAAGCTAATTGCAATGAAAACAAACAAACATGTATATGAAGCCTTACCGAGTTTTTCATTGGTCTTAAGCTTTATTGCTTATCCATTAATTTTTACTTTCTAGGTGCACATTATTTGCAGGAAATGCACTGTAATGTCACATCCCTGTCAGTGATAGCCATGTTGAACAGTGCTGGTGACAACAAATTAAAAATAAAATAACGTCTGTCAAACATGAAAGGAAATAAAATGGGACAAAACAATTAATAGGAATAGTTCATATATGCTAGGATTAGTCTCACAGGCAGCAGGGCATGCTCGTGCATTTAATAAGTATGGTGAGCCTCTTCTTGGACCAAAAAAGGGCAGGTCAAAGAAAGAAGACAGGAGAGTGCATGCGGAGAGGAAGAAGGCATGATTTGGGGGAGGGTGTGTTGTTTTCAGCCACAGATCTTTCACGTGTATGTCTACCCAAGCATTAGCAACTATATTATCTGACAAGTAAATCTCCCTACTAGGAGGCTCGTATGCAGGTCCATACTCTATTTTGAGAGCTCCCATTTTATTAGAGGCAGTGAAGAAGTAAGCAAAGGGTGTGGAATTAGATTTACACTTGTCTGTAACGTTTGTCTTAAAGATTCTTAAGCCTTTTCAACTAATCTTTTTTGTGCATATGTGGTGGTCATTGCAATCGATGGGAATACATTTTCTTGGGAGCATTCAGTCAAGCAGAACATTTTTATTGTTTGGGCTTCCACATATGTTATGTACATAGCTAACAGAGCATTTCAGATGAAAGGAGGGCCCTTTATTATGCTTTGGTGGATGTCCATACCCAGGTTCCAAAGCTCCCATTTTTATCGCTACTAGGGAGGATGTTGGCTAAGGTTGTTGAACATGGAATCACATCTACCAACTGAATTTTCCTGAAGGTTTCTAAAGCTGTTGCATCAAATGTATCCTGTGCATAACCTGTAATCATCGCATCGCTGCCATTGTCTTTGCTTGTGAATTTTTTATAGCCTTTGCGTAATAAATCTAATGTGTGCTTATCCTAAAAACATTTCACTTCTTGAAAGCCCTATTTGCTTCCAAAAATCTTCATAATAGCTCACATGCCCTATATATTATTCCACACTATACCAATGCTGCCATTTTATCATGCTAGGTTGGCACTTGCAAAGATTTTTACTTTATGTTTGCCATCTGCACTCTGCTTCAGCATTTCTAAAAGCTTTTTCATCAAATAGATTATGTGGGTGGTTGCAAAACAAAAGAAAACAAATCTCTAGTCTATACTCTCCAATGGCAGTTGCAAGAAAGTTTCTTATGCCCAAAAAAAAAAATCTATTTTGTGCAATACCCGTGATGGAAATTTTGGAGAACCCAGCCAGGCTTTACTTGAAAGTTTTAGAAGAAATAATAGCCTTCTTGTCAAGTCTATTTTGAGCATATCCTACAATTATTGTAGTTCTATGGAGTAAACCAATATGGGCTAGAAGTGGGTGATTGAAGTGAAATTATTTTGAGCATTCAAAAGAAACTGTCCAAGTCTCTATGTTATTATTTTGGCTGGACAAATTGTGCAAAGGATTGCATCATCAAGAAAATGTCATGGGTATCATACTCCAGGTATTTATCCTCAAGCCTGCAATGGCAAGAATTCATCACTCATCTGTGTTCTTTATATCATAGTATGTAAATTTTATCTCCATTAAGTTTTAGTCAATAGAAAAGAAAGTAATAATGAATTATATTATTGGGGAAATGGATTACAACTGGTTTCTTCGATCTATCTTATCACTGAGTTATTGGGTGACAATAGACAGAGAAATCCTTTCTGATTTCAACTGCGAAGTATCTAAGATCTCTAGACTATAACAGACTTTCATGTAGTGAGTCCTTGATTATGAATGTTGTGGTAGTTGTTTGTTGGACATGGAGGATATGGTGATATCTATTCTACTGTGACATTGTTATATGATCATGCTTTTAATCAACACCTTATAACATATATTTATTCACAAGGTGACATCTTCAAAACTTATTAGTCATGCGATAGATGTATATGTCATGTTGTATTTAAGGTTTTAAGAGGATTGGAGGTTATTATTTCAGTGCGAAATGAGTACATCTATATCCTTTATTAGACTATGATAGATCATTGTATGTGATATATATGATATAGCTTAATTTAGGATATATGAACTTCATCTTGAATAATATTTTGAAGTAAATATGTTTGATGGTGGTAAGGCAACCATGTAAAGTTTGAACATAGATGGAAATTTTCTAATTATGGCTTATTAAATTGGGAATCAAATTTAGAAATGTTTCCTTAATGTTGTTTGATGGATTGCAGGGAAGAGAACTTCTAATGAGGAACAAGTAGGTGATAATTTGACCAACCTCATGGTATGACTTTGGACCTAGTTTCATGTGAAAATGGTATACTTCACCTTGTTGGGTTGACGATGGCTGGAGTGGTATGGGATGCACCCGATCCTCTTTCCAGGTATGTACAGGTCCAAAGACCAAGGAAAGGAATGGGAGCCATGGTGTAATGCGCAATGCACCGACAATCCCTCTTTTTGGGATGCACTGTATACGTGGATGGTTAGCCATTGTATTATGAACTAGTCATCGTGTCTTTGTGATTCATGTATAAGCAAGTCACTTTGGCCCTTTTGGATGTATGATGGAGGTACTCGCTATTTATGTGACGTATGGCAAAGCTAGTTAGCTTGTGTACTTGTGCTATAAATGATCTTGTCCTTGTATATGTCATGTATGCTTAAGAATATCACTACGTGTGTGATTTGTGATATGACCCTTGTACGTATGTATAAGCTGGTAAAACTAACGATTGATAATGATGAGTATGGAACTAACACTTGATGATAATTGATATCTTTTATTGGGATGGGATCAAGTTCCTAGAATCCTTTAATTAATAGTCAAGATTAAGAGAGATCAGAGATCTCATCAAGAGAAGAGAGTAAAATCCCTCTGAGTGCGAACTATGAAGCCTCTGACTTCCCACAAGAGGATACATAGGCAGGGTCATCAAAAGTGAACCCTCAAGACTTAGGTCTAGGTCTAGGGATGACCCAAATTATGAAAGATAAACACTAGAATGACTAAGCATAAAGTGTGATATCGAGTTGTTGCCACCATGGTGAATGGAGGAGTTTATATTCACTTCTAAATTAAATGGGAAATGATTGGTTGAATAAGTAATGATTGATGTTTTAAAAAAAAATAGTAGCACCCGAAGGGGGGGTGTTACAAGTAAATATTTGAAAATGCTTTAGAAATTTTCATGAGTCATTGCATTGTAGAGACTAAATTTGCATATTTAGAGTTGTATTCCTCAAGCATATATATTTTTTATTTTATGGTTATAGGCAGGGACTACGACTACATCACAACCCTTTTTTAACTGGTTGGTGATGTTGAGATTATTTAGGCTTCATATCATTGGAGGCTACCAAGGGTTACCTTCTCACTTTTCTTTATTGAACAAATTGTTGAAATTCATGAGCTAAGGTTGGTGCCCTGGAGGGGGGCTTCCTGAAAAATTTCAGTGGGTGCTACTGAGATTTTTAAGGATTATTCTGAAGTATGTGGTCATATAAATTTTGTAGTGTTGTTTAGGGTTAAGTTTAAGCTCTTGAAGCTTATGGACGCTCATGGTCTCATGAATTTTGTTATTTAGCAATTCAATTCACTCGAGTTAATAAAAATAAAAAATAGAAAACTTAATTGATAAAAAATGAATAACTTCAAATGATTGACAACAAAAAAGCCTAAGTTAGCAGGGTGATTTCCAACGCCCCACCTTTTCTATAGGATTAATTAGAATATTTTCCTAAAAAAGAATAGCCCTTGTTATTTAGGGTTGTTGGTCAATTGAAATTTGAACCTTTATGACAACAAGTGCAATGCCAAGTTTTATCCTGCAGATATATATCTCATCGATTATTACTTTTTCTAAGTTTTCTGAAAACAAAAATGTGCCAATTTAATGTATGCCTCATGTCTTATTATATAACTCTTCAAAATTATAAGAAATTATATTTTCACCACAATCATTATATAGGCGTGATGTGATGTAATAGGTGAATATCAATAGATGGAAATATTGTTACTTCTGAAAGTTATCTCCGAAATCGCATCATAATATTCCAAATGAAAATCTCGCTAGAGCAAGGAGTGAACAACTAACTATACAGAATGTTCAGTAAACAAGTTTTCCAACCCACAAATGTTTGCAGAACTTGTAATTATATTTTTGATGTGGTATTGTTTAGAACACTCGAGTCAGTCTCTAATAAGGTGTCATATAAGTCCTTAAAAAAATACATGAAATCGGTAAACTAGAACAACAGGTTTTTTTCAATTTACAGTGGAAGTTTATTAGCAATCAGACAAAATTAGAAAATATTTAGTTGGAAGTTAGTTAATAAATGGGTTTGACCGAAGTGTTGGGACTAACACCAGGTCCATTTCAGGCTCTGGTTTTACAAATTTAAAACTTGTATTTCAGGATAAAATGGATTTTTATTGTTTCCAATTCAGGAACATCAATGACATATGGATCAAAACTGCAATTTCTCTCAAAATTCTGGAACAAGCTGCAAACTTTTAAATTTCTATAGATTTGTTGTTGTGCACACCTAGCCCAACTGGAGAAACTGTGTCATGTTCCAAAATAATTGTAGTGTTTTCTAGCCAAAAATAATGTTCTTAAACACTATTAGTTAATAATATTATAATGATAATATTAAATAGTTTGCCAGCAATATCCCCCTCAGCTTTATTTGAGGGGATTCGAACCTGTGACCAAGCTCTGATACCACTTTTACAAGTGTTGTTGTCATTGCATCAAAAGATCGATCTTTCAATGCCCGATACAACCACTAGACTTATAGAATCCACAAGAGGTGGTCAGTCCCTTGCCACGAATCCCGAAGGGAGTGTTGACCATTTTGCCAACACAAAATTGCTTTTAGATGTTATTATGGGCATTATTAGTTCTTGGTCGTGCCTTTTGGATAAACCAATGCACTCGCCACCTTCTAGTCATACATGAACTACGTATTCATTCTTCTGCTGAGGAAATTTGTATTGTTTTTCTCTGGGAGCATTATTTGAAATATTTAGATGAAGTGCTTGGCATGCTTGAGCAACATTCTTTTTATGCTAAGGTCTCCAAATGTAAGCTTGGGTTGACCAAAATTTTATATTTGGGGCTCAAGATTAGTGCCCAAGGTGTTAGTGTGGGTGAGGAGATTAAGGCAACCTAGGATTGGCCTAGACCAAGGAATTTGACATAATTGAGAGGATTTGTGGGTCTTTGCAACTATTATAGAAGAAAATTTGACAAAGGGTTCTCACAACTTGCAGCTCCTTTGACAAATTTGACGAAGAAAAAGGCATTATTTCGGTGTTTAGCATCAAAACAATCTTTTAATAAACTTAAGGATGTAATGAGTTCATTTCCTGTTTTGGCAATTCCAGATTTCTCACTCTAGTTTATTCTAGAATGTGATGCTTTAGGAGAAGGCATTAGGGACAAATTATAACAATTTGAAATTCTTCTTCAACCAAAGGGACTTGAATGATAGACAACAAAAATAAGTAATAAAATTTCAAGCCTGTGATTTTGACATTACGTAAAAGGGAATAATAATTTGGTGGCAGATGCACTCTCTAGGAAGCCTTATTTTTATTCTATAATTGATACATTGGCTGAAATGGAAGGCTTTCCTAATGGTCAATTATGTTAAGAATTCAATTGCTAATGATATTTTGGAAGGGAAATTGCAAGATGATAGGTTTAAGGTGGTTGACGAGATTATCCTTAAAAAGGATCATATATATCTCATACTTGAATCCAAGAGGAAGGTGGGGATTTTTAGAGCTTGTCATGACACCAATTGCTTGTCATCCAGGGTACTTCAAGACATACAAGCGAGAAGATTTTTCATGGAAAGGGTTTAAGAATGATGTGTTACAACATGTTAGAGAGTGTATAAAATGCCAACAAAACAAAATGGAGCATGTTTCTCAAACTGGTCTATTGTAGTCCCTTCTCATTTGAAAACACAAATGGGAGAGCATATCCATGGATTTCATTATGTGGTTGCCAAATGTTCAAGGTAAGGATTGTATATATGTAGTTGCGGATAGGCTCACTAAATATGCTCACTTTCATCTTTAGAATATAAAGCCCCACAAGTGGTAGATTTGCTTTGTAGAGAGATTCTCAATCTTCATGGTTTGCTAGAGAATATTGTAAGTGACATGGACAATAGGTTTCTCAGCTTGTTTTGGTGAGAACTCTTTCAATTGATAGGGACAAAGTTGACACCAAGCACTAGGTATTATCCCCAAACTGGTGGACAAACTAATATTGTGAACAAATGGTTAGAAGGTTACATAAAGAACTAAGTTACAGGGCAGTAGACAACTTGGATCAAGGCACTAGGTATTATCCCCAAACTGGTGGACAAACTAATATTGTGAACAAATGGTTAGAAGGTTACATAAAGAACTAAGTTACAGGGCAGTAGACAACTTGGATCAAGTGGTTGCACTTGGAAGAATATTACCACAACACAACACAACACATGTGAATCGGTATGGCTCCCGTTAAGGCATTTTATGGTTATGATGCTACTTCTTTTGGGCCCCGTTTGTTTGCAGGAATTGGAATTGAGTGAAAACCTTATTATCACAAAACCAGGTTTTGAAATCCTGGTTTTGCATCTTGGGGAATTGGAATTTGACTCAAAACCTTATTATATCAAA
>MU225826.1:3461107-3498295 GCA_018584345.1 Thuja plicata | reverse complement strand
GAAAGGGAAAGCATCTAAATAAAGTACTACCAAGGAACCAAATACACTCATGTTAGATGACCGGGATTTCCTGGGATCATCATCTCCTATTTAGACCATACTTTCCCCCATCTCCTCAATATCAGATTCACTGAAGTCGTCTTTGTCTATACTGTCCACATCATCATCTGTTATGTAAATCGCAAATGATTCCTCTATCACAGGATGTCGGATATGGAAGAAAATGAAAAGGAAATACAGATTCCTTTTAATAGAAGGTTTTGTTGCATCAAAAGAATCAAGGTCTTCAGATATAAACACTGGGAATGAAGGAACAAGAACTCCCCCAATAGTAGAAGATTCCTAGAATTTTGGTTTGGGGATGAACAAATTTTGTTTGATATTTTGGATAACTTTCCTCGGGTTGTGAAGATACTGTCTTTTAAAGATCCTTCTACAAAGATGCCCTATATCTTCCTTCCCTGGGTCAACCTGGAGGGCCGAAGCAATAAACATTGCTTGGATATCAGTGTTAACCCTATATCTCTCTATGTTGGTAATAAATTCAATACATAGGATTTTGAAGATTGCCCTGACAATTAAGTTATGGGTTGATAACATAATAGCTTTCAGGCGATTGATTGTAATTTCACCGTCGAATGCAATCTAGACTTTGGCGCTAGTGATTTTAATGGAAGATGTCATGATGGAAAGGCAAAAAAGGCTTGGGAAGATGACACTAAGCAAGGAAACTTATAGGATTCGAGAAGACCATTCAGTCTTCATGTGGATAGTAAACATTAGTTACAAGGATGGCCACAGTTAGTCTTGATAGTTATAATGGTATTAGGACTAGTAAAACCGAAAATTGTCTAAAAGAGGCTTAAGAGCTTACCTAATCCCACGCCTGCACGAGAGACCCAGATTGACAACAACCTTTAAGAACCGCTTACTAGGATCACAATGGTTAAACAATTCCTAACCTTTGACACGAGGAGAGGGGGAAATAGATAAAGTCAGACAAATAGAAATTTTCTATTTTCTTATGCATATAAACATTGACATCAATATATATACTCATTGGATATATATCTATATTTATGTTAGTGCATATATGTATAAGAAAAATAAATATTAATATACTCCATGTAAGGTTCAAAAGACTAGTCGATTAAATCTTAATCCATATTTAACTATACTTTTGAGATCAAGGCATAAGATACATTTGTGTTAACTAGAAACAGAATCTAAAAAACTTATAAGAATAAAACCCTATAATCTTTACTGCTAATATATGATAAAATTGAAAGATCTTCTTTCTAGGAAAGGCCTAATAAGTGGCGCCCATCTATAAAGTTCATACTACAAACCAGTATGAATCAAACGCTTTATGTTAATAATCTATAAAACAAGTGATAATGATTTCTCAGAAAGACCCATATAAAAGAAATTGCTAACCATTTAGATTCTAAAAGCCAAATTTTAAAAGTCGATATAATTCATATAAGTATATTTGTTCTTTTAAGTTTATAATTAAACTAGTATCAAACCATCGACTAATCCTGCAAAAGGCCTATTCCTGAAAGCTTAATAAAACATATTTAGAAACCCCATATTAGATTCTATTGCTTTAACTATAGGGATATAACCAAACCTTTTACCAAAAAAACCGCAATCCTTCTCAAATAATAGACTTTCTAATCTTTGTGAAGAAAATCACAAATCCATTCTCCTTCACATTTATTGACAATGATAATGGCCTCATCCTCCTTAGACGCTTCCTTGGTTTTCCTTGAGCACCATTTCACTGTTGGGGCCAAAATGCAAAAAATTTCCATTTCTTCCTTCTCCAATTTGTTAGGGATGTCATAACCCTCATCCCTCCAGTAGTTAAGAAGCTAGTCATTTCACATTTTCTCCTTTAGTAATTCCTTAAACAAGAAATCCAAGTTCCGATTCATCTCTGGCCAATGTTCATCAAAACTTTTTCATCTTTAATTATTATCATTGGCACCCTTTGGCAATTCAAAATCTCCTTTAGCTTATCAATCTCTATCCTCATAGTAGTCTTTGGAAATGGGACCGTCAGCTAGTTACTGATACTATGAACCATCTTCTCCAGTCCGCCCAAGATGTCTTCAACAAAGATTAACTTTGTGACTTCAATAATTTCAGTTTTTTTATATCTTGTGTAAGTGGCAAGAGCTATAAATTGACCAACAATATTCCCGTTGGTATGAAATGTGAATTCATTGTCAAAGTGACCATCCCCCAAGCCCTTCTCTAGCACCCTTCTAGCTACGTCCGAGAGAGGGTTGAGCATCTTATTCCATCATTCTGGTTTGATGGTACCCCGAAAAGCCATAGCCCTGTTGTCACTAAGAACGAAAGTGATGAGTTTGGATTCCATCTTTTGTCTATCCTAGTTTCCATTGCTCACTATATTAGTAATATTTCTAAATTGTAATGAGAGAATGCTACTAATCCTTACTTAATATAGAGATCGTCCTATAATAATTAATGTCACCCTAATAATTAACCTTACCAAACACTAACCCCAAGCAATTTGCGGATTTTCTGCATGATTTTTTTTGCTCCCACGATTATAAGGACAACTAAAGGGTTAATGCTATAAATGTCATCCTTTTCACTCCAATTCCATAAGTTTACTTCCATCGTGTGATATTTAGAGAGATGGAACTTTAAATGAGAGCTCCTTAATCGAGGAATCATCAGATAAAGTGGCATCATAAGATCCTACAAAAATTTCCCTATGTGCCATCCAATATTGAGGCATCGAAGACATAAAATCTAGGGGAAAGAGTTTTGAAGGGTTACCTATGACTTAAATAGGGAAAAAAGGAAATGTTAAGTTTTAAGAATATAATATTAAGTGCCATCAAGGTAGGATCAGTTTAATAATGAATTAGTTTAATCATAAGGGGTTGAGGGCTTTCAAACTCAAAATGTATTAAATCATGTCATCGACATAATGCCTATCTGCACCATGATGGATTTAATGAGTCATAAACTAAGGACCTAAACTAGCCTCCTATAGATCTATCTTAAAATTATTTAGTAACAAGGTGGTTTTTAATAGCTAAATTAGCCAATTCATCTTCACGTCCATTCCCTTCCCTATATATATGGTTGATAGTAATCTTATCAAAGGATTTGCATAAGATAAGTGTTGATGACAGGATAGAATCCAATCTCCAGTTTAGGAGAGATCCCTTTGTCAAGGCATTTATGATAATTGTTCCGCCCAATTAATAGTTTCACTGTCTATGAATATGCTACTATTAGCAATTTCCTTATCATCTGAGCTATGGATACAACATCCAATCCCTTCCAATCCAGGGTTTCCCTACGAGACTCCATCAAAATTAAGTTTATACCAACCCTCCAAAGGTGGAGACCACTTGTAGGAGCTCCATTTAAGTGAAGAAAGACGATCCTCGTGGCCGATAAAGGGAGGAAGTTTCAAACTTGTCCATTTATTCCTTGGTTTTTCATCCCAATGTGTCATAATTGCCTCTTTTTTATCACTTAGCATAATTTTATTGTTAGCAACTTCAATAATAGAGCTTTCAATTTTGTTGATTAGACTAGAGAAATCCAACTTGGAGTCCTGAAATATTTGTCTATTCCTTTCTTTCAAAATTTCCAAGGGGACAATAGAGGGGGCCAGAGTCCATAATAAACTGTAAATGTTATCTCTGCATAAAAATGGCTATGAGAGGAGGAAATCAGAAGTTGATTTCAGAAATGTAAATTTCCAATCTAATTTTTTACAAATCCAATCCCATACTTGTTTGGAGAAAGGACATCCCAGTAGAAGATGGTCCATGGTTTCCTCAACTTTTTCACATCGTGGACATCTACTTGGGCCAAGAAAGCCCATTCTCTGGAACCTATCAGCGGTGAGAATCTTCCTATTCCATACTAACCAGGCGGAGAATCTTTCTTTAGGTAAAGTATTTTTGCCCTAGATCAGGTCATAAGGAGGATTATCTTTAGGGCTAATTATTTTTTATCTAAGATAATTATGACCATCCTTAATTTTGTATACCCCAGTTTTATTTCCATCCCAAATTAAATTATCAGGTTTATTATGAAGCGAGAGTTTCCTTGCCTTCAAGATTGAGCTAAGACTAGCTTCCTCATCCCTTGGAAGATTTAAACAACCTATATCCTTCCATTTCCATCTATCCCCATGTTCATTGTCAAAGGTAATATAATCTTTAACCTTGGAGCCCCAACAAGCTTCTAAAATGCCTCTAGATAGAGTCCAATCACCTAACTGATTAATATCTTGATGTCCTGCCCACAAATCAAACCAAAACATGGCATCTTCCCCCTGGCCAAGGTTCCAAGTTAACTTTTCTTGGATAATAAATCTACAATCAAGCATAAAATTCCAAATTTTAGAACCTCGGGGGGATTCTTCTCTCTAAAAATATTGATGGGGTTAGGTTGATTTAGGTTTTTATGAGATAAGATTTTAACCCATTTGAGATTAGGATTATTGAACATTTTCCAAACTAATTTTGCTCCAAAGGCTTTGCTTTGGATTTTAAGATCTTTGATACTTGCTCCATCTTCATCTTTGATCTTTTATCTACCGTTTGAAAATTTATTTATTTTATTGGCTAATTTTTTTGTTAATTATGGGAAAAATAAATATTTTATTGGCGATTTTCAAACGATGGGACTCGTCATGTGGGCCAATGCCAAATGACAATTTATTAGAGATGTAACATTGTAATTTATGCAATATCACGCCCAACAAATATCATCTTTATTTGTTGCAAATATCACTGATCACACATGGACACATAACCTAACATCCATTGTTTTATATTCTTAAATGTATTATTTGAGACCATTTGATGATCCTAGATCAATAGCTAAAATTTAATTTCGGCCTGAATTTCTTGAAGGAAACAAAGTTCTGTAGGAAGTCACCAGAATGATGACACGTATCAAGCCTTAAAACCTGCACTGTAACCATGATCGTTGATTACTACTGGTTATTTGTTTACGTGGACGGTGCATAGTGCAACTACAACTTGTAACTCATAACTTGATAAGAAATAAATGCCTTGTTAGTGACATTCTTTAATTGTCATCCACTCAACACATAGATCAACGAGTACGACGTACTGACGATATTACGTATGCATCTCTGGGAAAGATTTACATGTAGATATGAAAGATTAAGGCCAATGGATTTAAATCTCTCACACACATAATGCATTTATGGGAAATATTTACATTAAATATTAAGGACAATGGATTAAATATGATTGAAGAAAGAATAATTAATTGCTAAGTATCCGTGATCACTATCAATCAAGGGTTTAGGGCTATTTATAGACAATCTGGCTTCTTTCTTCTTCATTTTTCTTTTGGTAGATTAAGAGTCAGAGCTGTCAGTGGTTGAAATTCTGCCTCTGATTTTAAGGTTTAAGTTTTTAGGCCTTTAGTTGTCGATAATTAAAGATGGACACACCAATACATTTGAGATGCACATCCCTAGATGACTAGAGGTCCTTTTTGGGCAATGTCTCAGAAGAAATCCCCACTTCCGTTTGTAGGGAGGTTGGTAGCGGTGCTTTTATAAATTCTTTTGTGTTGATGTTATTGGGTCGAGAGTTCCTTGAGAATGTTGACAGATACCACGTCTACACGGAAATTACGTCCCGATTTTTTGCATCTTTCCTCGACCTCGGAGGATAGAAGGTGGATATGTTGATGCTGCTGAGGAAGGTTTTTAAAGAGAGATTCCTGGAGGACGATGTCGATATTGTTGTTTTTGAGGAATTAGGGGTGGGGCTCCCTTGACCATGAGATATACCCAAGCTATTGGATTCAGGTAGAAATGTGGCTAGACAACCCTTTCTGTTGAACCTCAATGATGAGAAACTAACGCAACATAGGAAATGGGTGCGTCTTGGGAGGGATTTTCTCTGGAAATGGTTTTTCCTTGATGAATTGGACGAGCCAGACTACACATGGTTTGAAGGATTCTTAGAGATTATCCTCTCTAGAAAATTCTACTCAGAAAAAAGGGAAGATGAAGATCCCTAGTTTACCCATTCCCATTACCCTGGTCTTTTGACAATAGACATGCAAAGTTTCACTCTTTTGTTTTTATTTTTTATACTGATACCATCATAGCACTAGTCCACTGCCAGTGCCCTCATAGGCTAGTAATAGTAGTAGTTTGGTTTTTTTGGGCTAGTAGTAAGAGCCTAGAAAGTTGTAAGTTTGCAACCTTGAACCCCCTCATTTTCACTTTAAAATTTTGGAGGGACTACGACAATTGTAAATTTTAAGAACATATTAATGAAAATTTTGCAACTTAATTTCAGTTTTCCTTTTAAGTTTTATAGATTTAACGATTTCTGTTTCATTACTTTGCACTTAGCATCTTCTTTGTTAAAATATCGAATGGTGTATTCTACTTCAACTGTATCTATGTATCTATCCAAATAAGGGTTTCTATATGTTAGAGTAATAGACCTTTTGGGTTATTAATTAAATTATTTTGATCTAATTACTAACTCACCTATTCACTATAGTTGCTTAAGCCAACCTTAGGGTTTCCCTTTTAAGGTTTCATGACTCCTTTTTAAGGAATCACCTCTTTGTATTTTACAACAGAAATATTGTTCATAATAGATTATTCTTTTTAATGTGAACATGATGCCTCTAATCTTTTAGCCTCCATAGTTTTTTCTCTTCTTCTGTTCTTTTGCTTCTTCCATGTGCCAGGGTTATGCATGCAGGTGTTCTTGGGAGATTATGATTCTACCTAATCTAACATGGTATCAGAGCTATCTTGCGGCTCTCGGTTTGTGTTTTGTTAAAGTGTTTCAGAAGTAGGAGGTTTTTCAAGTTTTTAGAGTTTTTTATGTGGATTTAGAGGTGGGCTTTGTTTCTGGTCACTTTGGGCTCAAATAGACATCACCATTGAGCTTATAGCACCCAAAAACCCCAGAATCCATATAAAATTGGTCCATTTTGGACAACGTTAGCTTTGAGGCAATTTTTTTTGGTTTCTAGTGCCGTACGGGCACAGAAACCGAGAAAAAAAAACTATTTTTTAAAGGTTTTTGGTTTAAAAAAATCATGGCTAGCGCTAATGGTTAAGACGCCACCGCTGCTCCACCACGGCCTGCACTGCCGCCTGGCCCTTGCCAGCCCCACACCGTCGGCCCCAGCACTGCTGCTGGCCCGACACTGCCGCCGGCTTCGTCGCCTTGCGCACCACCCAGTGGGCTCCTCTCTCCCCCAACGGTGGTCACATTGGTGACCAAGGGCTTGGACCTTCAGCCCCCTGCGCGCCATACGACCAGGGGCTAGGATTTTTTAAGCCCCAGGGGCTATAAAAAATTTTTTTGTAGCCCTTTTTGCCTTTGTTGGTGTTTTTGCTCTATCTTGAGCAAACAGAGGCCTTTTTTTCACTTCTTTATATCATCAAAAAGCTATTTCTGAGCTCTTTTCAATGGTGGAGGTTGGGGTTTTGGGTTCTACCATTTTAATAGTATTTTTTTTGTCAAAGTCTGATGTTTGTTTTTGCCTTCCAGGAGCCATATCTTGCTCATCCGGACTCTATTTTTGGCGAACCAGATATCGTCGAAAAGTTGGTTCAGTGAGTTTTTCAGTGGAAGGGGTCTTTTCTCTAGATTCTACTCCAAGTTCTCTCTCCTCCAAGTTTTTCACTTTCGTACTCTGGCGGATTACTTGGGTTCTACAGGTCCTAGGATCTCTTCTTCTATTCTTCTGGCTCACTCTTCTTTCTGACTCTCTGAGCATTGTATACTTATCTTCTGTAGTGTTCCTTTTTCTCCAAATGCACTAAGATAAAGTGTCTACTTTTGCATATCTGAGATTTTGAGCACCTTGTGTTTGTTTGTACTTGCACTTATTTATAAAGTGCCATGGGGGGTTATGATGTTTTGCCTTATGTGCTCATCCACCTTTGTCAAGTGAGTGTACCTTCCATGACATTTTCCCCATGATGTGTGTCTAGAAGATCATTTCTTCTACTTTGACACTGCCCTTTATCCTGTGCTTGTACCTTCTTCTGCACTATGGGTGTTCCTGATTCTTCTTCTTGCAGTTGTTTCTGGCATTGCATTTCAGTGTTCCTGTCACACCTCTCCCTGTTCAGTATTATGGGGGGGTTCACTTGTTGGTTCTATTGCTTCCTTGGTTTGGTTGAGTGATCTACGTATTCAGTTTTTGTTCCTATGTACTAGGCGGATGCAGTGGCTAGGCACCTATGCATTTCAGTGAGATGGATCATCTACTATATAGACACTCGTTCATTCCTACTTTTGGAGGTCACCTCTTCGATTGATCAGCTCTTCAGACTTTGTCTTCTCTACCTGGTCATGCACTATTTCAGTGGGGGTTCCAGCAGTTACTTCTGAAAGTGTTTGCAGCTTTATGCTTCGGAGATGCTATACATGCTCTTTCTTGTTCCTTTCTTTGGGACATTTTCCTAGATTAAAGGTTTTGTTTCCTTCATCTAGTTTATCTCTTTTTGGGGTAGCATTTTTCCCACTGAGTTTTCTCTATTTCCCTGCTTTACAGAGATTTCTTGTATTTGGGTACCTGATCAGGCCTTTGTTGCCGGGACCCATCTTTCTTTCTTTCTATAGTAGTCTCCTAGGGTTTTGCTTCTCCCTAAGCTTATCTTAAGGGGGGGTGTTAGAGTAATAGACCTTTTGGGCTATTAATTAAATCATTTTGATCTAATTACTAACTCACCTATTCACTCTAGTTGCTTAAGCCAACCTTAGGGTTTCCCTTTTAGGGTTTCATGATTCCTTTTTAAGGAATCACCTCTTTGTATTTTACAATGGAGATATTGTTCATAATAGATTATTCTTTTGAATGTGAACATGATGCTTCTAATCTTTTGGCCTCCATAGTTTTTTTTCTTCTTCTGTTCTTTTGCTTCTTCCATGTGATAGGGTTATGCATGCAGGTGTTTTTTGGAGATTAGGATTCTGCCTAATCTAACACTATAGACTATGACACTGGTCTAGTGGCACTGGTCCACTGCCAGTGACCTAGTAGGTTTCTATTTTTACTCTACAATGTAATTTTACGAAAAAAAATAATAAACATTTTCCAAGTTCGTTTCAATTTTCTTTTTATGGGTACAAAAAATGATTCTTAGACTTCTCTGTGATTACAATATTTTAATTAGTTTCTTTATCTGTGTATTAGACATTTAAGTATGCTTAAGTAGAAATAAGGAATCGATGGATTAATACTTCCATTTTTAAATTTGAGATTCTAAATTTTTAAAACGATTAAGTTTCTTTATCAGTCCAGAGACAAAGCAAGTTTCTATTTTTAACATTTAAAAGAGTTTTATTATTGTTTTTAAAATGGAGGGTTTCCATAGTTTGTTGTGTTTTTTCTATTTTTTTTTTATATGATCAACCAAGTTACCAAGCAGTACCAGTGCCCTTGTTGCAAGAATTTTTTTAAACTATTTTTTAGGGATACTTCCTATTCACACAATTTTGTATTAAATATTAAATATTAACTATAAAAAGTATGTGGTCTATATTGATAAATTATATGCCAAATTTGCCAATGTGTCATATCGATGTATGATAACGTAAATTTGATTATAATACAGATAGAAATAATTGAATTCAATTTAATGTTAAAGTCTGAGTTAAACATTACTCAAAATATAATTAATTGTTAAATATTTAATTTAATAAATTTAAAGACAGTGACTGCCAACCATTGGATGAGCACATATTGACAATGTACGATGAATTTCGGGTCGGAAGGGAAAAGAGACCCTATTTTTTGCTAACCTACTCCGGAAACAAGGCACATGTCATGAATTAACCCTCAATTAAGTATAATTAAAATCTAAATTGGACTAAACTGTAAAGCTAAACATTTAATAAATGTAATAACTAATAAGCTGAAGTTGTAATTTCAAATGACTAAGTGACACGTGTCCTAGTGACATCAGATGAAAAGCCAAAAGTTAATGGGAATCGCGACAGTGTGACACATGATAGTGACTGCCAACGACCGTTGGATGAGCACAGATCAACGAATTAACACTCAATTAAGTTTAATTAAAATAAAAATTGGAGTAAAACATTAACTTAACATTTAATAAGCAATAAGCTCAATTTGACCTCAGATATTTGTAATGTCAAACAATTAAGTGACATGTGTCCTAGTGACTTCAGATATCTAGAGAAGCAATAAAAGTTAACATGAGTGAGGAGTCACGACTGATGAATTAGTACTCATGACTGTACAATTTTAACCTGAGTTTTTATATTTTCAGTTCTTACTAATATACTGTATTGGAGATTCATAAAGGGGTTACGACTTCTAGGTTGAGGATTGAGGAATGCAACAAAGTCTCCCAGCTCTCTGCCCACTCACAGTCTGCACAAATTGAATTTTTGGGTAAAATCTTGAGCGCCCACATCCCGCCCTTTAAATTTTTCAAATCTAGTGGTTTACTGTTTAGATTGTAGTCCTAGAATTAGGGTTAAATTTTCAATCAAGCTTGTAAATTGTAGCTTTCACCTATGTAGAATTTTTTGAATTTTCCTACAAGTAAATAGTAATACCAATATACCACGGTCCACGATGGGAAAAACAAATACCAAGACTACAAGTAAAAGGAAAAGAAAGGAAACAAAGATAATATACTTCCACAAACTAGTTAAAACACTAGGTTTCACTGATGAATTCCATGATATTTTTTATCCTGTTATCCATGGAAATAAGGGAATCATGGAAATTAGATTTGCACTTGAAAATAAGTGGAAAGATCCAATGAAGGATTCAAAATTTTATCCATTTAACAACATGGTAAAGGCAAAGACAAATAAAATTGCAGCGTGGGTTGCTGGGTCAGCATGCATGGCGTTACCTCAAGTATTCCCTTGTCTAGAAATTGTCATGCTCTACACCAAAAATTATGATGAAAATAGAAAAGCAATTATCAAAAATACTCAGGAGGAAATTTTGTCGGTAATGAAGACTGAATTTTCTAGTCTTTTGGACCTAGGGTTTGAAGCACAAAACTCAAACGTGCACATTGACCTGGGAAAGCTAGCAGAGAATTATGAAAAAATAGATGCAATACAAAAAGATTCGTATATCAGAGGAATAGCAAGAAATTCTAGTCTGGATCCATATCATAAGCCTCCTTATGATTATGATATTTTTGTGCAATGGGTTCAAGATAGTATTTCCTTGCTAGCATTTTTTTGGGATTGGATAGTAATTTTGTTTGGGATTGGATAGTAACAAAGAAGTGGGTGCCAACATTCTTGAAATGAATTTTCATATTCATTGTGAAAAAGAGCCAGTAAAATATAATTTTATTGAGTACATTGTTCATTGCATGCAAGAACAATTACTAATGATTAAAAGAGGTTCACAGAAGAGAATTAGGTTCACAAACTACTTGTGCTATCTTCTTTTAACAAAGTATCATGCAATATTTCAAACAAACAAGCTTCAAAGTCAGGTCCAATATATGAATAGACACCTGAGATAAGGATGAGTGATAACAGAAGGAACTATAACAATTTTGTAGACTTCTTTTTGGCACCAATGTATCATAAAATTATTGGCACTCTGTTGCCTAGATTGCCTGTGTCTTGTAGAATTTCATTCAAATTAGAAGTGAAATATAATTGCATGAATGGTACTTCATGGAAGACTACATTGTGTTAAGGTTTTACGGTTCAGTGGTAGAACCCTACAAACTTCCAATTCATGTTATAGAGAGGGTATTTTCATTGGAATATGTTCGGCGGATGGAGAGCACAGATGTACTCTTTAATGGTTAGCAAAAGAAAATGATATTTCCTTCCTTGCCTTTCTCATTTGGAGGGTTCACATTTGAGAGAAGAGGATTCAAAGTGGCATAAGCTTCTTTTTTTCAATTTTTTTCTTTGTTGTTGACAGTCACTGGCAATATGATCCACTATACATAATTGGAACAAAGCTTAGAGCGAATGGGAACTCCACAAGCAAATGTCAACATGAGAGTATACCATTGATAGAAAAAATTAAAAACACAGAGTCCTGGGACAAGGTAAAAAAAGAGATGGATAAATACATCGTTGAAAATAATATTTCAATACAAGAATTGTCATCACAAATTATGGCATTGCACAAATAGAAAGGAAAATTGCAGCACAAGACATCCTACAATTTCTACCAAGAAGTTGCTCAACCATCTACAAAAGTTATTTGAAAACACCTAGCGCTTCAATGTAAAGATTGTAATTGGACTACAACCAAAATTTCTGATTTTTGGGAAAAGAGGAAGAATCTCGGCGAGCCAAAGACCTCTATAAATCTTTATGATTTGGAGGAGGATGAAATATTTAGCGATTTTTGGAATGAGGAGCATCCAGCTGAAGCATATCACAATGATGATGATCATCAAGATAATGAGGATGAGTGGGATTTTGTGAATCCCAGATCCATTGATGTATATTCAATTTCTACTAGAGTCAATGTGTCCAAAAAACAAAAATATGGCAAAGGCGCAGAGATTGTAGAAAAAATGGGTTTTCTAGGTAGGGGTAGTCTGGGTTCCACAAGAGAAGGGCATTGGTATCCAATTTCCACACCTGCTCCACCAAAACATGGTGGGACACCAGTAATCATAGGTTCATCAAAAAAAGGTACTACTCAGTCTCATACCCTTGCACCTTCATTTGTTCCAGCTTCAAATCCAGTTCCACCTTTGCCAAGAACTTAGATTCAATCTGAATCAAGTGCCACTCCCAATAGTGGGGATGGCATGGGTAGTACTAGAGGTCCAAAAAGGTCATTAGCACTAGACATAAAATTAGTGGATCCCAGAGATCAAGGCAGTGTAAAGTGGCAAAAGGTCGTGACAACAATGTAAATGGTGTTTGTGACTGTGAGTCCAACAATTGCCACACCTTCAGGAAAAAACCCTCCGAACAGTCTAAAAACTCTACTTGCAATGGGTCAAGGTATTACTATTACTAATCCTCATGGTGCAATTATTAGAGCCATAGGTGGAAGCTTGTACATCACTGCAAGTTCTATTTCACCTTTCAAACATTCAATTGTGTCAGAAAACCTTGACTTTCATTTCAATGATTTTGTAACTAACTTTGAACAAATATAAAATAGGAATAGACGAAATACTAAGACATTGAAGAGGGATGCATTTGTTGCAGCTCATGATGGAGAACCTACATCGAATAGGTTATTTCCTACATATGACCCAAACAAAGAAATGATGGAGTTCATGGTTGTTATGCCCCCAGCTAGAGATAACAATCCACCAGAGAGTCAGATAGATCCATTTGAATTTCAAGTTAGCACCCTCCAAATGGATTTATCCAAAATTAAAAATGTAGAAAAGATAAATGTGTCGAAAATGACCAACCAAGTGGTCTACAATTCACTGGTGAAGTTGGAGAGAGAGAGAAAGGAAATCTTCAGGGTAGAATAGAAAAGTTACAGGCAAACCTGGCAAATGAAAAGGCAAAGGAGAAAGCAATAGATAACAGGTGCAAATAATTACAGGAAAGGATAAAAAAATTCATCCTCTAAAGAAGCAATTGGACAACAAGAACATATGGAAGTAGAACTTAAAATTGTGAGGGAAAAATTGGAAGAGAGCAATAAAAATATTGAGGATGAAAAAGCCTCTTCATTAAATGTATACAAAAGCGTGGAGAGTGCGGCACATGTAAAGAATAACTTATAAATAATTGGAGGATGAGAGGGTAAAAGAAAAACAATGGGAAGAGAAAGCAAACCAGTGGGAAGAGGAAGCAGAGAAAATAAAAAAATAGAGTGAACACCAATTGTCAGAATTGAGAGAAGAGCTAAAGAAGGAAAATAATACAATTCAAACTTACAAAAATAGCTTGAATGACCAAGTGAAAAATATAGTCAAGAAAATAAAAAGAGACCTTTGGGGGAAAATAAAGGTGACTGGTGATAGGTTGTGTGATTGGTTTGAATTGAATGAAAGTCTTAGAGATGTTTATGGGAAGCTCAAAGAGCACATTGAGAAGAACAAAAAATTTTGTTAGAGAGAGAAAACTACAAAATAGATTTTGCATCAAATCAACACAACCAGTGACAAGAATTTGGAAAGTAAGGGAATTCATGACCACGTTCGTGCATCAATAAACACAAACTCTGTCTTTCAAAAATGTCAGAAACTAAAGGAAGTAGAGGAAACTCTTGCCTTATTTGAGAGAAAGCTCACCAAGATAAATCAAACAACAACCGAAATGATAGGTATCGGTTTGTCAAGTCCTATTCCTAGTAACTCATTAACGAATTTTGTTGGAAGAGAAGCTTACAAAAAAGGTTGGAAGACACAATGAGGACTGATTTAGGCAAGCTTCCTCATGACACAACTCGTGAAGGCATTGCAAAGTACATCAAACCATTGACAAATTTAAATTCAGTATTGGAAGGATCATTGCTTTCAAGTCACTCTAACAAGTATGGATAGATGACGAGGTTGCAAGTCATTTACTATAACTTGACAAATATTGAACCTCCAAACGATATAGAATGGAACATACTAAACAAACTGGCAGAATCATCTCATCAATCATAGTATGTGAAATTACTTCCAGTTTCAATCATCTCTATATTATTTTTCTATTGACTTGAATTGAGTTAAAAGTAACAAGTTTGAACTTTGTTTTTTTAACAGGATGAATGTAGCAGATGCTATAATGTTATTGCTAGTTTACTAAATCGGCCTGTCAAATGCAGAAATGTACAGTTGTAGAGATGTTGTACTGGTCTTGAGTCTTACTAATTTTGATTTTGAGACTTCACATTAGGAAAATCAACCTGAAGCTATTGTTGCTCCCTTGTTTCTATATAAGGGAATTCAAGGTCATTTACTAAGGGCAATAAAAATGAAATTGAGTATTGACTCTTGAGTCATAATTCATTGTCAATTCACTTTTGCAAACAGAATCACATAGAGTTGTGTTCTTACTACTATTAATGAATGAATTGTTACATTATGTCATATTTGTAAATAAATTAATGAGAATCTCTATTTCTAAGAATTGTATCATATGAATTGCTATGTTTTCAAAAAAAATAAAAAATAAAAATCTTTAAGAATTGTACCATATGAGCTGAATAATGCAAATGAAAACCATTATTAATTGTAGAATTCATTACGTTATCAACCACATTCATGTTTTTGACATTGGAATATGATATTATGCATGATTGATGATGAGATACAGAAATTGATAGTAGACTACAATAAAAATTTTAATAAATACCTAGGACCTTCTACTTCTACAAAGGTTCAAGATGCCACATTATATCATTATAGGGATCCTCAGATTCATCACCATCAACTTCATAGATTCCTTGGTTCTTTGATATATTTTCTTCTCTCTACATACCTCCACTTAACTCAAGTTCAACGCTAGCATTACCAGTACCATTACATGAGTCAATGAAAGTCACATCATTGCCTTTGGCACTCCCACTTTGGTTTGAAATGTTGCCTAGCCCTCTTCTCTAACATTTCTTCCTCCATAATTTTAGTGTCCTGTCATAAAGAAAAGTATGGACTTCATACCTGGATGTATAGAGCCTCAAGGAATTTTTGAAATTCTTGTCTAGTTTGTTTCTTATATTTGACTTTAGGAACCCCAAAGCACTGAAAACTCTCTCATCCTCCACTGACCCCAATATCATGGTCAGACATAAATCAGCAATCAAGCTTGAATTTTTTTGATGTTGAATCAATCAACATTTCGCTCTCAACTAGATATTTCCAAAGCCTTGTTGCCAATCCATCTTCATGGGGGTTCCGCATAATATTATATTGTTCCCTCATTGTCTATGAAAAATGGCCCGATTTCTCTCTCAAATGAGATTCATCTAAAATTCTATTTAGAGTTACTCCATTTGACTCTTTTGGTTTTGCAAAAATGATCTATCAAAGGTAGTAGCTTAGTTCGATAATCTTTCAAATTATTGATACTCTAATATCGAGGAAACACAATAGCCATGGAGGTAGGAAAGTAGCCAAAACAGAAGGTTCTCCTTGCTTATTTGGTGATGCAAATATAGACTCATTTTCTATGGTAGTCATGACATTTTGGTTTAACTCTGGATTCCCTTCTTTATAGTAATCTACTAGCTTTTGCAGTTCTATGGGATTAGACTTAAGGTAGTCTATAGGAGAAATTTGAATTCTGGAATCTCTACAAAATTGAATAATGTCAAAAGAGCTTTGTTCCTTACCTGGTTGTAGAATTCTCACTCCTTGATTGGCCTCCTTAGAATAGGAGCTAGATGCCTCATTATTTTTAAGTGGAGGTGCTGAAGTAGGGCTTTTATCCTTCTGACTCTGGGTCAAGACTGTATAAGAGGTCTCATCTATGGTAGCGTAACATGTTGCTTCTTGCTTTGAATCTGATTCATACTCTAAATATAAATTTTTAGAGTCGCCATGTGAGTATGAATCTGGTTCAGCTCCAGACACCCCAGCATTCCACTCATCAGTCTGATGCATTTACCAAGCATGAGATACATCGGGGGAGCTCTCTCCATCGTGATCTGTAGTTAGGTGGAAGGCACACATGTTTCCTTTTTTAGGAGGAGCTTCTATAGCTAGCCTTTGTGGTGGAGTAGTCAACTGTAACGCCTTTCCATCGACAGTCCTCCCTTCGTTGTTTCTCCCAGGTTGCTCTTGAAAGTTTCGTTGGTAGGGATTATTAAATCTGGGGAGTTGCCTCTTGAAGGAAATGAATTCATTGGACACTTTTTGAATCATCTCATCTAATGACGTAGTATTACTACTACTTGATCTAGATTGTATCTCTCTTTTCTATTTCCCAGATGAGATAATATGGTCTTCAAGCTCTACAACAATTCTCGGTGTGGCATCCAAATATGCAGGGTTCACCCTTCTTAGATCATAATTGATGTTCGGCGACATAGCACTTATGAAGAATGTTTTCAAATTTCCTGTCGTTGGCATGTCAACTGCTGGGATATGATTTACGAGCTTATTGAATTTAGCTATAAAATCCCTCATACTGATAGAAGGTTCTTTCTTGATAGAAGTTAGTTGCATCAATAGGCATGCTCGTCTTTAGCAGTTTTAAACCTTCTTTCAAAAGCAGCTCTCATGGAGGCCCAATCTATAATGGAAGAATTAGGTAAGTGGTGAAACCAATCTGCAGCACCCTCGACAAGGGTCTCAAAAAATAATCTGAAGACCACATCCTCTTCTCGTACTACTAGGATATTAACTGAAGCAAAGAAGGCAACAATGTTCTCATCCGTAGATACTTTCCCATCTCCAGAAAATTTAGGAAAGTTCTTTCTAGATCCCGAGGGAAGAGGATTGTATGCTGCTAATTGTAATGGTCCAATTGTAGTGGCCCAAGGAAGTGCCATAACTATCAGAGGTAGATAGGGTGCTAGATTAACAATAGGAGGAGAAACTACTTTGTACAACATTAACACTTGACAAGTAGTAGGCAAAAGAGTTAATTATTTAGGAGGTGAAGGAGGTCTACTTTTTCTCTTAATATTTCTGTTCTTCCAGTGGGGTACTTCAAGTAGAGCAAAATCAAGGTTTGCAAGTCTCTCAAAAACTGGATCTATGTCACCTTCCTTCTTTGCGCTCCTGAGAAACCTCTTGGGCTCCAGGATTCCAACTAGCCTTCTAGCCTAGCTTCACGCTTGGCTTGATGTTGTGCCCTTCTTATGTTTCTCCTCCAAATGGCCCTTTCAAGTACTTCCGCTCTAGCTTCTTCTTGTTCAAGTACTTGACTAGCGTTCCTATAGTGCTCTGTGTCTCTTCTATATCTCCACACAAAAGTGTTCAATGAAGAGATGATATCCTCTTGATCATCTTGGAATCCAAGATTTGGTTGGAGCACAAGAATTACATTTTCATGGGGAAGCACCATCTTTCTCCATGATATGCTTTTGGTATAACGACTATTCAAATCCCCAGCAGAGTCGCCAAAAATCTGTTGGTAAATAGATTGTTCTTCTTTGTTATAACTCTAAGATGCTCAAATGTGAAGAAACAATTGAATACATCACATAAGGAATCCAAGATATAAAGAAGGCTGATGAAATCAACACATGACATTTTGGTACCCCGACAGGGCAAATTTCTCCTTTGGCAGATTTTCAAACAGAGAGCACTCCAAAAGCCTCTGCCCAAAGGAGAAGCGAAAAAGTAATTTTCCGCTACTTCAAGAAAGTTACAGTTACGGTTACTAAAGTGAAAATATGTTTCTTAACGGCCCATGGGAGCAAAGCAATTAAACCAAATAAATTCATTTTACTTCATAACGAACTTTTCCATTAATGCTTAGGTATTTTCATTCGTGTGGCACAGGAATTTGGTCGTTAAACGGTAAGAATTCAAAGTTATAAAATCAATTGAAGATTGCAAATAGGAGCTACCATTGGTTTGACAAATTGTTTGAATTCAAAGCCTCTGATATTGATTATTCTTTGCCCCTACATTCCTAAGAGATATTCATGTTTCTCGAACCAAATCATTCAAAGCATGGTTTCTAGATTTATGGGATTCGACAGAATGAACGACATCACCTCCGAATGGTATAAGATCTCAAATACATCTCTAAAGTTCTTTGATATGCAGAACTTTCAGAACAGGCTAAAAGAGGACCAGATGCATCCCATCACTGAGAAACTGAAGGAGAGTGGATTAGTCAAAGTCGCTAGTTTTCCCATAAAATTTCAAGCCCCCGAACTAATCTGGGAATGTATAGCTTGATACAACCTAGACACCAAGAAAATCCTCTTGCCCAATGATACGGTGTTGCTCTCTAGCGATAGAAAATTAGTTCAGAACTTGCTTCGCATCCTAGAGCAAGCTGAGTATTCAAAAATGACATACAGTCATGTGGTAACTGAATATATAGCAAAGAAGTCAGTTTGGAAGAAGGAGATAATGAAGGCATGGTTTCAAGAGCCTAGAAGCACCAAGGGGAAGTTGCAAAAAACACTATATTGCACTAATTTGAAGTCAAAAATCATAGACATCCTGGTGCTACTCCATAGGATCAGAGGTGAGAGTGAGGCACTCAATTTGGTTGACCATCATTTCTTCCTAGTTCAGGTAATCTATTCCCAACATCACTTCATTGATTGGGCCCTTATGGTAAGTGAGAACCTCTCGGAGGCCCTAGATAGCTAAGCACTAGAATGAATTTTACATGTCTTCAATCCTTTTATATATTCTGGCTACAATCTAAATTTTGCCAAGACTTCCTAGATTAGAGGAATTTCCTAATGATGTTAAAAGTTATGAATTTTTCCCCTCTTTGCAATCGCACAACCAATTATGATGAGTATCTTTGGGTTAATGATGCGTTTACAATGAGATTGTGTAGGGAGCTACAAGGTTGTCTAGAAAGGAGATTCTCTCCTGAAGCCATGGATTTTATCAGCCAGTTTGGATGTTATTTCATTCAATTTGGGGATTTCTCATAAATTCATCTTGCAGGATTCAATGACTTCCCTTTGAAGCTGCCCAGATATCCTACGGATATGATCATGCTAGTGGAGGTGATGAGACAAGTGCTTCAAGGGAATTTCCAGATATAATAAGATATAATCAGATCTGTATTGCAGAAGAAGATCAACACAAGACAACATTCACAACCCCTTGGGGCACCTTCTGCTATAACATGATGCCTTTTGGCTTGAATAATGCTAGGGAAACCTATCAAAGGGCCATGACTTTCATTTTTCATGACATGATTCACAAGATTCTTGAAGACTATGTAGATGATATCTTGGCAAAATCAGTAAAATGGGAAGATCACCTAGACATTTTGGAATGCATCTTTGACAGAATTGGACACTACTGCCTAATTCTCAACCCTAAGAAGTGTGTCTTCGGGGTCACGTTAGGAAAACTTCTTGGGTTCATTGTATCCAGACGAGGCATCGAATAGATCTAAAGAAGGTACAAGCTATCATAGAGATGCCTCCACCAAAAACACTCTGATAATTGTGCAGCCTCCAAGGGAAGCTATAATCTATGCGCCATTTTATCTCTCAACTAGCAGACAAGTGCCAATCATTTACTCATCTCTTGCGCAAAGATAACACATTCAAGTGGGATCCTTAGTGTCAGAAGAGTTTTGACAAGATCAAAGAATATTTGGCTAATCCACCCATCTTGGTACCACCTGTACCCAAATGACCACTCATCCTATATATTTCTACTACTACAATAGCACTGGGGGCACTCCTTGCTTAATTGGATGATGAAGGCAAAGAAAGATCTATTTATTACATCAGTTGGACCTTAATGGGTTATTAGCTCAATTATTCCCCTATGGAGAAAGCATGTCTGGCAGTGGTCTTCGCCACTCAAAAAATTTGCCACTATATGCTTAGTCATACAACCAAACTCATTTCAAAAGTGGATCCTCTCAAGTACCTACTCTCTAGGACTACGCTCACAGGTCGAATGGAAAAATGGGTTATGCTGCTAAGCGAGTTTGATATTCAATATGTAGACAAAAAAGCCATTAAAGGGTAGGTCATCACAGATCAACTAGCAGAAGCACCATTGGTAGATGCATATCCTTTGATCATAGAATTTCCAGATGAACATTTATGCATGATAGAAGAGCAACCTACTTGGAAAATCTACTTTGATGGATCCTACACAACTCACAGAGCAGGGGCAGGAATACTTTTTGTCACACCTCAAGGTGACTACATCCCTATGTCATTCAAATTGGGATTTCCTTGCACAAACAACATTGTTGAATATGAGGCACTAATCGCAGGACTCCTAATGGCTATATAATGGAACATCACAAATTTACATGTCTTTGGTGATTCCCAACTCATCATCAAATAGGTCCTAGATGAGTATCAAACCAAGGACGACAAATTAATGCCATATAAGCAGATGGTTGACAAGATGAAAGAGCATTTCCTCCACTTGTAGATAACACAAGTACCACACTTATAGAACAAGGTTGCTGATGCAATGGCCACAATTGGCTCCCTCTTAGAGATTCCTCATGAGTCTACGCAATATGAGTTCTTAGTTGAGAAAATTCATGCTCCCAATTATGAGAATGATGAATCAAATCACATATGTGTCTTGGTTGGTCCCCAGTCCCTATGGTACCATGATATCCAAGCTTACCTAAAAAATGGTATCATATCCCCTCATCTCACTGCAACCCAACGCCAAAACTTTATTCACAGAGCTTCCCGCTACACCCTCGTAGCCAACACCCTTTATCGTCGAGGCTATCACAACATGCTCTCTAGGTGTTTAGATAAAAATGAAGCTACCCAGGCATTACAAGAGGTACATGTTGGAATCTATGGTGCCCACACAAGTGGCATGGTCCTAGCCAAGCAACTTCTACGTATAGGGTACTATTGTCCTACGATGGAACATGATGCTTGTGAGTTCATCAAGAAGTATCTACCTTGCCAACAGCATGCCAATATGATCCATGCTCCTATCCAGGACCCCAAACCTATTGCGCCTCCTTGGCCCTTCTCCTGTTGGGGTTTTGACCTCGTTGGTAAGATTACTCCCCTCTCTTCTAAAGACCACAAGTACATAATCACAGCAATGAAGTACTTTACAAAGTGGTTTGAAGCAATTCCACTCACCCTCACTACAGGTGTCTAGATCTCCAGATTTATCCTCTATCACATTGTCTTCCGCTTTGGCATACCCTCCACTATCTTCACGGATCACAGAACACCATTTGAAAATCAACACGTCAGTGATCTTGCCTCCATATCCATCACCATTTCTCTAGTCCATATTTCCCTCAAGGAAATGGCCAAGCTGAGGCAACTAATAAAACCCTCCTCAAAATCCTCAAGAAAGTTGTTAATGATGATGGTCGTGACTAGCATATCTAGATCAACCCTGCCCTCTGGGTATATCGCACTTCCTATCATAATCCTACAGGCACCACTACATATTCCCTAGTCTACGGTGCTAAAGTTATCTTACCAATTGAGGTTGAACTACCATCCCTTTGAGTATCAGTGAGAGGCCTGGTTGATGATGAAGATTACTGAGTAGCACGACTCACACAACTTTATCTACTAGATGAAAAGCGCCAGCAAGCCTATGATCACCTAATTGTCTATCAAAATAGACTCAAGAAGAACTATAAAAAGAAAGTCCACCCACTCTAGTTCTAGGTGGGGGACCTTGTGCTAAAGGAAACTCAGAAAGTGGGTACTAATCGGGAAAATAAAGGAAATTTTGAAGTCACCTGGCAAGGTCCCTATGTTGTCACTGCATGCTTCGGTTCTGGGGCATATCAACTCTCCACTCCTGAAGGAGAACCATTTAATGACCCTATCAACATCATTCATCTTAGGCACTTCTATGCCTGACAGCTAGTTGGTCATTCCAATTATTTGAAAAAATCCATAAAAAGTATAAAAAGTTATGAAGAAAGCACAAAAACAATGCAAAACAGTCCTGAAAAAATCTCCAAAAAAAAAGGTGAAAAATGAAGATGAAAAAATGGTTGTCCTGGTGAAAACCTGGCAAATAGGCACTTGGACAACATCAAAAACATCAAAAAGATCCAAAGAAATTTAAAAAAAAAAAGAAAAAATGAATAAAGAGAAAGATTTTGTCCAATGGTGAAAACTTGGCAATCAGGCACCTTGGACAAGTATGCATGATGAAAACCTGGCAATAGGCGTCACACATAGTGGACCATTCCATTATCTATCAAAATTTCATGGTCCACCATCTCCCCCATCGCATCCACTTCAGCCTGAATCTCACCAATATTCCCTGGTTGTTCACATATCACACGCACTAGTCCAAAGTGATACTCCTATCTCGTGTCCTAAGATTTTGTACACATAGTCTTTTATATTGTTGTCTATACATTGTACTATCCCAATCCCTGAGCTTCAGTCTTGTACATATTTCATCTATCCTTCGGCTTAAGTGTTGCTTGTATATATCTCGTGTCCTCGATTGGTATCCTTGCAGAACATGATCTAGTTATGCTCTTAAAATCATCTTGACTTCGTAGTTTGATCACAGTGCACCTTTGACCAAATCAGATTTATGAATCCCATCTCTCTGGAAATGGGTCCTTTGACGATGTATCCTTCCTCTCGTTGACCTTAATCTAGATCATCATCATCTCTAGGTTCTCGTAGGATGTACGCTTCCTCTTGAACTAATCAATCAACATACTAAACTATCGCACACATCAAAACAACAGGATCCACTTGAGTTCGGTAGTAATATTTGTACATGATCGCTTGTAATTAATCATTCAGTTTGATCCTTGTGTATTCATTGCATGTCTAGTCTTCTCACCATCGCACTAACATCCTGAGTCGTCATCATGCTAACATCCCCTACCTAGTCCTTCATAGCCCTCCTGGTTGGTTCATCAGTTAATTGTGACACACACAAAAAATATGGGTCCCATCTCATCCATTGCATTTGTCACATCTATTGCATCTGGTTGTTGCATTAGGTTCATTATTAGCTTGCATTGATCATCATTTCAGTTGCATTAAGTTCATCATTTAATTACATGGTTTAGATTCATTTTATCATCTTGCATTGTTAAATCATTTAGATTCATTTTTTACATCTTGCATAGTTAAAATCATTTTAGGATCTGGCATAATAAATTCATCTTAATATTCATTCATTATAGTCTTGCATTGTTAAGATTAATTTAGATTCATTATGCATCCATATTCATATTCATTAAACATCAACATATACATACATCATAAAATCACATCACATCCTGCATCCGCAATCTGTCATACATATGCATTACATCCTGCATGCATCAATGTCAGTAACCATATAAGCATATGCATCATCGCATCACATAAATCAAGGCATAGAATCATATCAAATCATAGAGTCCTCATTGATCATCATATATATCAAAAAATCATAAGTACAAATGTTTGTCATCAATAAAGTACATAAGCCATGCACCGATGGTGCTGATATGCATATGCATCTCAAAATGCAAAAATATGTGTCACATAATCCTCTGACAAATCATTCAGGTGGCTATGATGATCCACCTCCCTATCCTTGTGGTGGCATCTCCATGGATCCTTGAGATGCAGAAGTTTGAACTTTGCTCTGTGATTGAGACCTCTCTGAGTACTCTCATCTCTGTCCCTTGGGAACTAGCTGATGATACAACACCCGATATTGGGCTACCTCTCGGCCTGCCCTAGCTGCATCTCTGTGAGCTGTGAAAGCATCTGCCATAACCTATCTAGCCCCACTTGCACTGGCTGCCTACCTAGCAATATCTCGCTCTGTCATGTAAGCCTCAGCCTACCTCTGTGTCGCATCCCTCTCTGAGGTCAATGCAATGATCTTCTCAGTGGCCTGATCCATCTTCTTGGTCAAGGTACCCAACTGATCTGTCAATGTACCTATCTCAGTCTACAGCTCTGCAACATCCTGCATCAAGTCAACCATGGATAACTCTCCCACGTCAACCCTGCCCTGTAAGGTGTCAAGAGCACCCTCAGCCCTATCAGCCCGTGTTATATCTATAGCTAATAGCCCCTGTACACAGGTCATCTCAGTCTACAGGTTGGCCTTTGATACCTCTGCCATCCCTAGCAACCCCTGCAATCTCGTGCACTCCGTCTGTAGACTATCTTGCTCTACGATGACAGTTTCATGAGTCTCCTGTGCCACGAACCCTGCTGGTGGCCCCTGTGGCCCCTATGGTGTTTGTACCTATGCTAGCACCTGAGGTGCCTGTACCTGTACCTGTGGTGGCCCCTAATCTAGTCCAACCCATGCCTGTGCCTTTGTCTGAGGTCTAACCTATCTCTGCTGTGGCCTCCTCCTCTGACCTATTGTTGAAGTCTCAGGGGCATCTCCTATGGCAGTCCTATCATCAACATCTGTATCCCCTATCGAATACTCATGAGTAGCCACCTGAGCTGGGTTTGTGACCCATAAGGGCACACGTGCAGCCCACCATGTTGCATACTCAATAGTCATCCCTACGTCAATAACATCTGGCCATGCCATGAAGTCTATCTGCATCATAGTCCTCTAGGATGCCCTCACTGTGAGAGCATTAGTATATATCCCCCATGCACCCACCTCCCTAGTGACATGAGGATGTAAGGAATCCTCTACCACCACCCCCTGTTGTAGTCCAAACTGTCTCATGACCCTCGATGGTATGTATCTCTCTATCTGGTGGATAGTCCTCCCTAGTAGAAAGAAATCAATCTAAACATAAGAAAGGTGCAAGAAGTCCTTGAAGTCATCCTCCACGCTCACCTCCTAATCCATAGCTCCCCATGGCTCATAGAGTTTGTATGGGGTCCAGCAAAAAACTTGAACCTCATCTAGTAGTCGATGTCAGTATCCAATCTGACCTACAAAAGTATATCTCAAAGGTAGCCTATACCTACATGCATATGGCTCTCCTGGCTGCCACATCTCTCATGTCTGCATTGGAAGTAACACTGTAATGTGCTCCCATGCCCATATTAACACAAAGTAACTCCCATTTCCATGTTGCGCACCCCATGGTACGCTGCCATGTGTAGATCATGGTACAACTGTCCGAGGACAATGTACCCCCAACAGTATGTCGTACCCTCCTCCAGCATCTCGACTAGTACCCGAGACCATCCCATGCCAAAACCATGACCAGGCAAATCTACTAACATCCATCCTTCGATCATTCTGGCCAAAAATAATGTTATCCATCGTAGTCTCCTATCAACTGCTGGCTGCCAGGAAATCTAGGTCCTGTATGTCAGGATCCTCCTCATAGGTCTCCTAAATGCAATCTCCATATAGTGATCACTGTCCTCTAATCGATACTGAGGAATCACTCCTCATATTGGTATCTGAATAATTTGCCACACATCCTTAAGAGTGATCGTGGCCTCTCCCGTCGGTAGATAGAAGGTGGTAGTATCACTGTGCCACTGCTCGATCAAAGCAGTCATCATCCAGTTGTGCGCCCATAGCCTAGGCCAATGGGGCACATAGTCCAACCCAACCAATGCTAATAATCCCCAGTCTGCCTCTGTCAGCTGCGCCTACAACTCCATGGTCGGCAGCCAGTGCTCCTAAGATCCCAATGGTGGGAACTACTCCTGTAACATTCAAAACCCACTATGTCAACCCATCTTTCTTCTATTCCTAGCCTAACCCCTCCCAAAATGGGGCATATTGTCCCTAGGTCCTTTGCCGACACACCCCCGGCCCCAGTCGGGTGCCTCCATTTCCATTCCCCTTGGCTTCTGCCCCTTTGGGCGCAAACGTCGGTTCCACCAGAAATGTCAGTTCTTACACTGGCGTCTTCACCTTCATTCCCCTATAGACCACCATCTTTGTAGACGCAGATCTGGGTCCGGTATCTTTGTAGATGATAGTTGGGCATTGACGTCTTCAGAGACACAAGTTCGGGGATTGGTGTCTGCGAAGACATCGATCTGAGGATTAGTGTCTTTGTAGACACCGGTTCAGGAACCAACGTCTCCGGTCGAAAACCTAATTACCCACATTTAATGCCCCTAACCCCCCAAAAGCATTAAAAACTTTGACAACAATAAATGCAAGGTCTCGATCAAGTTTCTCACCGGTACTGGTTGCTCCGTGGGTCTCCTGTGTGTGCGAACGCGCTCCCCCAACTGGCCCTTCATCCTCTCATCAGCCATAATTTTCACTCCAAAGCTCTCATTTCATCATAACACTATTCACAAATGACCTTTCACCCCTCCAACCCCTCTTATAGCCCTCGTTGTCCTCGAAAACTTTTCCGCTCCATTCACCCTGTATATTTTTGTATAGTTTAAATGCGTCCAAAAATTCCAAAAATATTTAAAAATCGTGAAAAATCCAAAAAATTAAAAAAATTCAAAAAAATCAAATATTCTTAAAAATCTTGCAATAAACCTTGTTTCTTTTCGCATCGCTCTGTATTTTGATTTTCAGTGACGTTTTGACTCTTGCGACTACGATCATGTTTTTCATCAAATCAGTTTTGCGACCGACTATCCTTGCTCCTCATTTTGTTCATAACTTTTGCCAGTGACTATCTCTTAATCACATCAAATCCAATCTTTGCCCGTCAGGATGCATCCTTCCGGCGTCGGCTTATCAAATCCTTCATCACATCAATCCTATTCATGGCAAGAAATTTGGACTTAATGACTGCTTGGTCATGAGGCCTTCTTTATTGATTTTATCTTTTTCTGTCAGCTTAAACCTACTCACCACTACCTCGATCTGCTATATCTTGGTGCGTTGTGACTAGTAGCTACTGATACATGTGTCTTTTGCAGTGTGCTTTTATTTGAGCGTCTAGTCCATGCAAAGGAATCTTTTCATCTGTGTTTTCTAACACCTGATGCATACCTCCTATTGCAATATATAAATCGGATGTGATCTCCATATTTTTCACACAAATGGATCCCCAACGCTTGTTAGTTTCATTCCATTTCCATCCTTGCATTTGCATTCGTAATTGCATTCTTAGTTGCATTTTAGAAGGCTTCTATTTATTCCCTCCTATCTCTTCCTCCTACCCGTTGTGTCCTTTTTTGAGAAAATTCCACAACGTCATATTTGTTGTGTTCTTTTCTCGAGGGGGTATAACCTTATATCGTCGTTGCTTCAGCACGACTCCTAGAAACCCTCTTCCTCTGGGGTAACTTATTTTCTTGTCTTTGACGTAATGTCACTTGCGAGGCCACGTCAAAGAGGGGAAAAATGTAGACGTCTAAAAATATTAATATTATTATTAATATTAAATTCCCTCTTATTCCTCTAACTATTTAATTTAATCAATTAAATAGTTTCATAGTTGGTATATATCAATGATCAAATACTATTCCAATGTATTTTATTAAATACATTTGCCTCACAAAATCCCCTTTTTAATAAATTTATATTTATTAAAATCCCTCCATATTCCTAATTCTTCTAAACTATGATTTATTCAAATCCAATTTGAATTACAATCTAAACCCTAGCTAGAAACCTATTAATCCAACCTAGAGACCTACCCTAAGCCTACCCTAGTCCTACTCTACTCCCATCACCTCACTTCCTAAGCATGCTTCCCTACCTAACTATCCTCTGATCATACTTAAAAGGTGATTCCTAACCTTTTTAAGGTTAATAGAATGCTCACCCACATGGGGAAATTCTCTGCAAAAAGGTCACCCATTCCTCTTAAATTCCTCTTACAAGTTTGTCTCCCACTTGAAAATCTTGAGCCACTCAACATTTAATGCCAAGTTTGACTCAAATTTAGCCATCCCTTCAAGCCTATGTGTCCCTTATGTGGCTCTTATGTGGATGCCACATAGATGCACCTCATCCAATCCCTCCTCTTCTCTCCCAAAATTCTATAAATAGAGGCCTTCTCCTCTTCATTTTTTCATCTCTCATTGTGCATTGTTATTATGCTAGAATTGTTTTATAATTTCATTGCCGGTTTCATGTTTTCATGTTTAAATCACTTAGAAATCACATGCTAGGCTAATGGATAATGAATCTTAGTTCCTTCTTGCATTGCATTTCATAGTTAATTTAGATCATCCTTTGAAGAATTTGAGACTAGTTCCTCATACTAGCTCTTGAATTCCTTCATTGTTTTAAATCTTGCATTGCATTGGGGATCCACTTGCATTTGTGTGTTTGAGAGAGCACACCCACATCCCATCCAAAAGAGAAAATTAAACAAGTTAAATAAGGTGCTTACTTGTTTTAGCTCAATCTGATGTTATTTGGTGTTCTTTGTTGCTTGCTTGCTCTTCCATATGATTTTGAATTGATTATATGTGCTAACCCACTAATCTTGTATGTTTGAGCTTACTCCCAACAGGTTGAAGAATTCCTCATACACACTATCAGTTGAAGAATATTTTCTATGCAATCAAGTCCATCAACATCATGATAAAGACAGTGGGCCTAGTGATCATTTTGAAGATGATGAAACTCAAAATATGTATGAGGAAGTGTATTCAGAAAGTGAGACATGCATTATCTCATCCTATGAGAAGAAGTTATATTAAACATATGAAGATGAGATGGAATCAAATAGACATAATGAGGAAAATGTGTTAAATATTAGTTCTGAAAATTATTTGAGTATCCTATCTGATCAAATTCTTGATAAGAATGAAGTTCCTGAATGTGAGTTATCTCCAAATCATTTTTGTAAAGAGAAACATCTTGAGTATAGGGAAGATTGTGTACGTAAAGACATCCATGCAGAAGAGCTTAATCTAGTTACTTGTAGGGTTGATCAAATGCAAGGGGATCTTCTATTTAGCAAGGACTACAATGCACCTGCTAACTTTTCTAAGGGTAAACACAAGTCAAAGCGTGTTAATAAAGCAATGAATATTGTCCATGAGAATGGTGGCATTGTATTAGGGAGATCCAAAGTATTACATGATCAGAATTATGTGTTCGATAGAGGAAAGAAGAAATGTTCATTTTTTGGGGGCTTGGGGCCACCCAATTTCACTTTGCATCAGATTAGGTGTGGGTACTTGGTATTATTCTCCAGAGATAGCTGGAATCTCGCTATGCTCAAAGGGAGCATACGTCCCCAGAAAGAGCCACTTCTGGTACCCTAAATTTTGAAAATTTAGAAGTCCCAATCCATTATCAGGAAAGAAAGTTTCTCCATACTAAAAAAATCAAAGGAAGGAAGCTTTATGACACAAATAAATAGAATTAACTAATCGAAGCCTTCAGAAAATACTGGAATTTTGACCTACTATAAAGATGATGCCGATAGAGGATGCAGATGGTCGAATTTTAAAAGTCTAAAAATGACCCAGTTCGGGAAATCAAATTTCCTATCTCCAACAAAAATATTATATTTTTATGAGGTGTTTTGTATTTTTGGCCAAAGCCAAATCCAAAATTTAAGTAGTTATTTTTTAGTTAGTTTATTGTTTTTTTAAAATAATTTGTAATAAGGGTTATGTCTTTTCACCCTAAAGAGGTGTGAAAGCCACTCAAAAACATATATATATACATAATGTAAAGAGACAAGAATACAATACATATTTTAATACAATAGAATTTGATCACAACTACAACATGGACTATGATGTACTATTTTTTCAACATTAATAAAGATAAGTGCTCTTCTTTTTATTTGTGGTTATAAGTTATATATTTTAAATTAGTCTTTCAGGTATTCTATTTTATAGAGTGTTTCATTGTGTTAAATTCCCGGAGTATCATAATTCAAAATTAATATATATAGTTTAAATATCAATTGAAAGATCTGTGTATCTTCTCTTATTTTTATCAGTCTCTTAATTTGAGTTAAATTCGACAAGATTAGATATATAGATTGATTTGAATTATAAGTCAAGTAGAAGCCTGTGAAGTGATAGTCTCTCTTTATTAAAAGAAAGTTTTTAAAACTGTCTCTGATTGTACGTAGGATTAAGAATTTTCTGACTCTATAGCCCAAGTATTTAGAAGGTACTGATCTAATCATTATTTGCAAATTGTCATTTGGTTCATACTTTGTAGTTTGTAGATTATTTAATCATTATTTCAAAAGCATTACTTTTCAGTCCTTAGTATAATCCATTTTAGTCAAGATTTATAGAGTAGAGATTATCAGGAGATTTGTTGCTTTCCTCCAAGGATCATTCACCACCTTTGTAGAAACTTTGTTTTGTGTCTGCAGTGGTAGGACATAGTGAATTTGATTGTTCAAGGTTAATTTAGGCCTACCAGCCTTGGCTTGATTAAGCCAAAATTACAGAGGTATCAAGTGGTGCATCACCATTATACTTGTCAGTTGGCCAAAAGTGAATGTGTCATTTTTGGGCACCAACACAGGCTTCATCTGTATATTATGTTGAAATTCATATAATTCTACGTTCCTAACATGCAAAGATTCATCCTTTGTTTTCCATCTTATCACTGATTTTTCAACTCTATCTACAGTTTTCTTTTCGTAAACTTTACCCATATGCTTCTCTATGGCGTCAATTTTTAAGTGCAACCTCTTTTCCTTCTTATTTATCTTGGTGAAAATCTTACATCTGCATTCTACCAGAGGCTAACCTTCAATTGGATTGTCCACTGGTTTAATGAATGAATACTTTGACACCCATTCTATTTGAAAATTCCTCGACAATTGCCACTTCCGATCATTTTTTGATTCCCTATCCTTCTTTGAATTTTTTTTCTTTTCTTTTTGCATGCACCATCATCATCTCTAACATTCTCAGTCTCATCCAAGTTGATTATATCATTATGGCTTCTCTGGGTATTTAACTAAAAATCTTCTTCAAGTTCATTGTGATCTGAGATATCAGGTTCGCCTACTTCAATATATCGTGTAGTTTCAGGTTGCGAATCTTCAAAATCTACTTGTGATGAGAAACATCCTGACTTTGGACATAAACATTTCCAACACCATGACCAAAGTATGATGATAAGTTTCTGCATTTTTCTGGCCTCTCTTGGCTTTCCCCACTTGCAGGAGTCTTACCCTTATTCTTGTTCGACATCTCCATTCTCCAATGACTTCCAGTGCAAAAAAATATGTTAAATTGTTGAGGAAGTGACAACAGACTATAATATATATAAATATGATTCTAGATTCATTGGACCTAAAATCATGTCTGAGGTCTCCCTGGTCACCATTGTTTGCTAACTGGTTACCACTAAATAATAATAAACTCAAAATTACATAGTCGCAGAATAAGTATCACTTACCTTTGCCTCAAATTAAATTGCAGACGCAACTCGCCAATGCAGTACGCAGTTGCACTCAACAGTCTGAGACTTTTCTATCAATCAAATAGAGATATCAGAATGTTTTTATACTAATCCTTATTTGGCAAATTTGGCAGGAGGTATTAGGTATACAAATAATTGGAGAAGCCCGCGTAATTATAACATGTCTTTTGTTATTTCTGAGGCGATTATGGGTCGTCCAATACCTTCGTATGATTAATAAAGTTGCAAAAATTACGTAGGTTTGAGACATGCGTACGCAAAATGCCAGGCAAATTTGGGGCCGCCTATAAATATATATGTATAAAACAATTGGCGAATATAGGCTGTCGATTTGGGATCGCTTAGAAATTATAGGCAAATTTTTTTAATTTACCAGGACCAAAAATTATATTCCATTGGTGATAATGTGTAAGAAATGAAGAAAATTAAATAAACCGATGGGCGGTGGGTCTTGGAATTGGACCCAATATTAATAAATGTCAGGTGATAGGTTCAATCCAATATATGAAAAATATTCGCCAATTCCTGGGTCGTCGACATGCAACATTCGCCAAATGGTGAATAATCGCCACTAAAGTTTTCACTGCTCGTCGGACACCTGTCTAGGCAATGTTGTCCTTAGGCTCCCCGCCATAAGGGGGAGTAGCTAATGAAACTTCATTCAGACAACTTTCATCATAATGGTTGAGGTGTTGAGAAAGTTATACATTGCTAGCTGAAGCTCATGCTTCAGAGCCGAGCAGGAGTAGAAGGCAAAGAAAGGTCCACATGGCCAAAGGGGGTCGTACGAGTAGGAGTTAAAGTGGTATTATCATGGTTTAAAGATTTGCAACAGGAGTGGTATTCTCTAGATATGTCTTTTCTTTGTTACTTGATATCTTGTGGATTTGGTTAAGATGACTATGAAGTACCTTTGTATCTTTCTGATTAAAATGCGACGGATAGGAGACAAGGCCATATGAAAATAAATTTTCATATTTGAATACATTGATTAGTGTGTGAAATTAAATTTTAAAAACCATACTTTATAGTTGTAAAGCAAAACTCTATTAATAATTATAATTATTTTAAAAATTTTAAGTTTCTATATCAATTGACCCATTGATGGGCTTCGACGAGTTGATCAAATTCCAAGTGGTGGAATTGGGAGAGTGGCAAGCTTCGAAGCCTAGTTGAATAAGATGAATTTTGATGGAGCTTCCATGGGTAACCTTGGACCTTTTGGTGTGGGGTGTGTTTCTCATGATTGTACATGTAACATTTTGGAAATTGGTGCTAAAAGATTGCATGATGGGGTAAATATAGAGGCTAAAGCCCAAGTAGCCTTGGAAGCAGTAGTAATGGAAAAATATTTGTCAGTAGAGAAAGTTCATTTAGGAGATTCATTAACTATTGTTAATTCACTTATAAAAGGAGAGTTTATGGTGTGGACATTGAATAATTTTATTAAATTGGGTTGTAGTATTTTAAATTCTTTTAGAGTTTTCAAAATCTCAAATGTTTTAAGGACAGGTAATGAGGTGGTGTATATTTTATTCAAGAGTGCAGTGTCATTAAATGATGTGGATTTGGATGAGGTGTGGGAAGATTTGTGTGATTGGAATGTTAAGGATGGGATGATGTGAATGCCAAAATATCTCATGTCATCATTGAAATACATGGTTTGAGGTGAAAGGATGAAGATTGGTGGCTTTAAGAGGTGAATAGTTTGGAATTGTCTAATTTCTTATCAAGATTCTCTAATCTCTTGATAATTTATCTTTGTATTTAGCTTCATTTAGATTCCTATCTTAAATGTGCATATGTTTTATATTGCAAATCATGCTTCAGCACTTATTAAAACAAAAAGGTTGCATTTATCAAATATAATCATATATGCTTAAGTGTTGAAGTCTTTGTCTTAGTAATGGTGGGAACAACAAAGTATACTTAATGTCAATGGCCCTGTGAAGTTTGTAAAGAAGGCATCAACTTAATTCAAGGTGGAGTCGATGTGTGCCTTTTTTGCTTTCTCTTTTTCTTTCTATTTGGTTGTTATTCTGTGTTTGGTTTAAGGTTTTTAAGTGTCATTAGGGATTGTGGGAGTTGGTGTATGTATGATGTATGATGACCAATATCAATTATGGAAAATTTGTAATATGATACCCCTTTTCCTTTGATATAACGAGAACATAAAGCATTGCCAATAGTATTTTGTAAAGGAATGAGTTTGTATGGGTGACCAAGTTTTGTTTTTGAAGGCTTGGTCTTTTTGAAACTTATAGGGGGTAGTCATGTATGAAGTATGTTCTTATAGGGGAGGGTAGGTCATTGTTTTGATACATATCATATACTTTGATGATGTAATAAGGTTATTTTATTATTAATAGAAAATCTTAATTATTACCGATAAAAAAAAAAGTATACATATAAATTATATGCCTCGCATGAATTTAGAGATCCATTTTCCATAATTAAAAAGAAATAACAATATCATTCATGTGCTTCAAGATCAATTGTTAAATTTAGCTTTGAAATAAAGCACCTTGAAATTCAACGTTATTAGTTATTTAAGGGGGAAAGTTAATTTAAAATCTACTTTTATTACGTTAGAAAGAAAAAACAACGAGATTTATCTATAAGAGAGATAAGAGGCAATATTATTTCTTCACTATATCCATTGCAAGTTCTAGAATTCAATCCTCTTCCCTTTGGCAATACAATAGACAATTAAATTAATTATGAACCCAAAAATATAAATTCCCAATGAAATCTCTGGTATAGTTTAAATACAAAATCTAATGAGCCCAATAGCTGCAAAGAATAAAATAAAATTATATAGAACAACATGTTGCTAGAGCTGAAGATGGTTGGGTCACTGTGAAAGGTAAAAAAAAATTAAGAGATCTTCTTCTTCATTTTACATGACCCTTCGGTCCCATAAGAAGGGGATGAGATGATTGGTTTCCTTCTTCTTGCTATTGCTCCCTAATGCTTCATCTTTTGTAGCTTTTTTGGAAGGTTTTCACTGTGTTCGTGGTGTGGGTGTTTCTCTTAGGCTTCGACTGATTTGTCTTGGTTTGAGACCTCTTACTATCCAATCTTTAGTCCCTTTATGTACAGGGTTTTGAGACCCCTTCAAAACCTGTTGTTACCATTAATCAAAAACATGTCGTTAGTATGACAATAATGTACCTATAGCAAGAATAGCAAAATGAGAAGATGTGAAAATACAAGACAATTGTGACCGATGGTATTCTCTCTGTTATAATAAGAATCATTTTCTCTTCAATTTGTAAAGGTTATTTATGTTTATATGAACTTAATGAGAGAGAAAGGAAAAATGGAACCTGAATAGTTATTGCTTATAATTTGCATGAAGAGTTATTGAAAGAATTGTTTTCTCTTCAATTTGTCAATGCAAAAGGGGTATTTTGAGTATTACCTGCAAAATAGAAATATTTTATTTAACTAAACATATTGTGACTACTGTTACAAGATCTTATTTTTATTGATGAACGCTTTTGACTAGAACTATGAATCAGTGGGGTCACATTGGGGGACCCCATCCCCATAATGATACTTGTTATTGCCGAGGAATTAACACCTCCTACATATGGCTCTTTATGATATATATCTCTCATATCTCCCCTCCGTATCTCTCTATGAACCCTTATCACTCCATCCTACCCCTCAATGGTCCATCAAACACCTTGTTATTACTTCGCAACTCGTTATCCATCCACAACTCCTTATCTCTCTATCGCTATAATTCCCACATCTCCTTATCTCTCCTTAACTCTTTATATCCCATGATCCCCTTGTCTCTCCAACTAGCTCACTCTACCAACAACACACCCTTATCTCTCCACATTGTTCATCCTCTTTCTATTGTTTGTAGTACTAACATGGGCCCATTTTTCTTGCTAATGTGTCTCCCAAACCAAGTAGTCTCATCTTGAACCTTGTAGACCGACTTGTATTCCATGTTGTCTATTTATCCTATTGATCTTTCTATGTTCGAACAACGGGTCCTCCATCGTGTCTCAACCATTGTAGATGTACAAATGAATCGTATTCACTTGCATAAATCACATTAGTACATTGATTCTACCCCTCGTTGGTACCATATGTAACTCAAACACTTGACCACCATGTCAATATGGTGTTGCAACTACCATTGCACTGTAGGGTGAACCCCTGCTGCTACAAGTTCTTGAAAACATAACAATGTTATATTTGTAATGTGAAATGATTAATCAAACTCTAAGTATGGGCTTGAAAAAAAATGCAAAAATTGATTCAAATGTTAAGATTGTCAAGAAAATGATCAAATAAAAGCATATCTAAAATCTTATAAGATTATCTGAAAAAGCATATCAACACAAAATCACATACGCCAACACACTAAATTCTTAATTAATTGAAAAGATCGCATATAATTTTTTAATAGAAGTACTTGTCATGATATCAAGAAAAATGGCTCAATATGAAATCTGATAACATCTAAAAAATAACAAATCATGTTCCTCAGGATAATGTTGGCCCTACCATGGGTTCTGTTGGTTTTTCTTCCCAAGGTGGGGGTACTTTTGTGATGGACTCAATTTATTGGCAGAATGTTGCTGCTAAGGTGGAAGAGGGTTGGATCACGATTAAAATTTAAAAATCTAAATCACCTCAAGCCACAGCTGATATGACCCTTCGCTCTCATAAGGGTAGATCTGTAGGCAAAAATTAATTTAATTTGGGTTTCTTGGGCTACATGCTAGAATTACATGGGTTTGTTTCTTCTTTTCATGTAGCCTCTGTTGGAAAGTGACAATGCAAGCAATTGTTATTTTGTCATTTCTATCAAACCACAACTGGTGAGACTATTGTTATCTATTTGAGTACCATATCCACTGTTGATGAAGAAGATTTAACAAGAAGACCAAGTGAATGGTTGAGTTAAGGCAAATAAAAGGGTACTTGATCAGTTGGCACTCTGGCAAAGTAATTAGTTGTTTATCTTTCAAAGATAGTTTTTCTATTTGTTTTGTGTTGAGCAAGTTTGGCTTGTGCCGAGCGAATTTGTTTGTGACGAGCAAGTTTGTTCAGTGCCAAGCACCAATGAAATTTATGAGTGGAAACAGTGATGTTGGCCGACTTACAGTAATTGGATTAATGAAGAGATTTGAGATCTCTGGCCGACTTAGTTAATTTTGTTGGGATATGTAAAGTTAATTGAAGATTGATCCACGTCATTTAATGTATGGGTAACCATAATTAATGCATGGTTTCAAGATTTAATTAGAGACTACTTTGGAGAAGTAAATGTAATGTAAATGATGGAATGATCCGTTGGATCTGACCTAACCTAAGATCTA
>MU225826.1:3438350-3454112 GCA_018584345.1 Thuja plicata | reverse complement strand
GTATTGATTGGTGGATTAAAGTTTAAAGGATAAATTTTGAGGCCACTGATTACCCCCCCCCTCCCCCCCTCTCAGTTATTACTAACAGATTGGCTAATTCTTAAATCTAAGGAACAATATTTGTAAAAATATGTTACATTGAACTAACAATTATTATAACACACTCAACTCCTAAGTCATTTCTCCTATGTATTATTACAAAAAAAATAGTTAAACATTTGTTTATTTTTCAAAGATAGGAGTATTATGTTTTCTGTGTTATGTTATATATAGTACAAACAACCATAATAAAACCATACTTGTACTATCCACTTCATATCACCCTATCCACAAAACTAAGTTTTATGTTGATAACTTGATTCAAGAATAAAATTTGTTTTTCATTCGTAACATCACCATCCACATTTACAAATCAAGATCTTTTGAACTCTCAACATCAATCTCTAATATTTGTTCCCCTTGATTTAAATTATTTTTTTTATGTTAAAAAAAACTATCCAACAAAATAATTTATATATAATATAGAAAATTAAGCAAACTTTAAAATAAATAATAGATCATAAAGCTAGAGGAGAGTGCCCTATAGTTGGCCACCCTATGTTCACACCCCCTAAAATTTGTCTTGAATATTTCAAAAAAATTGGATATTGTACAACCACTTATTTGTCAAGTTACTTAAAAAAAATTGGTTTCAAAGTTTATACGGTCAAATATGATGGCTTACATCACATAGCTTTTTGGTCAAGGTGTCAAAAAAAGGTACCAAAATAACAAAAGGCCCATAGTTGTGCACTAAATCATATTTACTAGCAATCACACCTTAGTGTGCAATGGAAATGCCCTTTTTATTTATTTTATGGGTTTTGTCATATTCTTTTATTGTCATTAATGGATAATTGCATTTTTAATTAGTAAATGCATTATAATTTATGAAAGAATTAATATAAGTTTTAAAATTTATTAGATTTTATAAAATTTATTTGAATCACCACTTTAGTTTAAAAAATTTAATTTCTTTATATTTATGTTTTGTTTTATGATAATTTTTAATTTGTTGATATTAGTTTATCTATTAGTTACTATTAATATTGTTTGAATTTATATTTAAATTTATAATAAATATAGTTAAGGCTTCGTACAATTCTTGTTCCTTCTGCCTTGACGTGAATAATGAATCCTCAAGCTCCTTATTCATGACCAAATAATCTTCTAACTTTTCTTCAGGTCTCAGATAGATTGAGTGCATTGATTGCCCTTCAACATTAAGCAGTTTTGTTTTTGTTCTATTCAAAGGCTCATTTCTTAGACTTAAGCTTTTGATAAAGCCCATAAATCTCTTTCTCGAGTAATATTATAAACTTTTCCATTTCTTTCATCCTTGACTCAGTTATTACAAGTAAGTTATCCAACTACAAAGTCCTTTCAAACAACTTGATACAATCTTCTTCACTATGTTCTAAAAGTTTCTTGTATACTTCATTCACATAGCCTTATCATCATGTGACTCATCTTCTGGAGCCCTCATTTTTATTTCTTGCTCCAAAAGCATAGATTATGTATCCAACTTATTTTCTAATCCTTTTATCTTAAATTATGCTTCTGCCAACTGCTCCTTCAAGAACAGTTCATTGTCTTTAAGTGCCAAAGAATATTTTTTTTGTCTCTTCTAGATTTTCTGATAAACTTGTATCATCCTTAAAATGAAAGACATCAGATGCAGATGCAGATTCACCAAGAGACATTCTCCACATTGTTGTTTCTAATTCAAAATTTCTCAGTTTTTCTTGCTCATTAAGTGCATCCGTATTTAGCACTTCCTTGGGTAAATTGCTTTGTTAAGAGCTATTAGTATAAGGCCATTTTATAGTCTTTTGATTCCTTTGAACAATTTTGTTGTTGTTTGCGTTTAAAGTTTTTATACTACACAAGTACAGATGGTTTATATTATATAACGGGCTAACCTTGGTCTCAATCTCAGTGTACACATTTATTGAACTCTTGTATTGCTCATTGTTCATCACATTTACCCTAATGCTATTATTGAGATCTAAGATGATTTGGTTTGCATGTGAGAAATGGATTCATTACAAAATTTTAATGTTCTAAGGGACCTTGTATTACACAGGAGATTTACCAGGCTTCATAAGTTGATTTCTGGTTTGATATTTGTTTGTTGTTTTATGTAGAGACAAAGATTTTCCCAATGGTTCCATTCTGTTTATTTGTCTACATACATAGACAAAAGCTTTTTCTGAGGTAGGCATTTTTCATATTGGTTTGGCAATGTTTTTGTCACCCGTCTACATTGTTTGTAACCAATTAAAAAATTGGAGTTCCACTTTGTAGCTCGTCTGGTCCAACTTAAGTTTGAGTTTTTTGTAGATTAGATCTAGGTATATCAATGCAGTATGATTTAGATTTGGTTTTATTTTTTCTTATTTTAAAATTTAAATTAAAACCCTACCTTTAAATTCATTATGCTTGTAGTTAAAAACAGGGGATGCTTCTTTGGCAAATAATATTTTGTAGGAGATATAGAATGCAATAGGTAAGCTTGGCAACTAATGTTTTGTAGGAGATACAAAATGCAATACATAAGCATAGCCGGCCTGAATGGAATGGGAAGGCCTTTGCCTTTGTATTCCTTGCTCAAGGTTCTAGGCTATATAGACTTAAAACATTGGCATACCTTTCATAGACAAAATCTATTTGATTTTAATTTATAAGTCTAGCAGCTTATGTTAATAAAGTGAAAATTGAAATAAAATTAGCCTCTAACTGGTAAGAAAGACAAAATATGTTTTATTTAACCATGTCCTTAACTCTTACACAATAGTAAACTACAACTTGAGCTTCTTGCACTCTCAATTTTTTGAATTTTCTCTTACAAATATGTAACTTGACCACTTTAACTTGATCCCCATCTTGGTAGCTTTCATGTAGACTCTTCTGAGCATCCTTATTTATCTTTGCACTTGTGATTATTAAAAATAAGCTCTTACTTAGAGCATACCGAGTTTGAAATAAATCTTGACAATTCTTCTTCTTAACTTCCTTCTTAGCTTGACCATCATTGCCTGGAACAGTGACCCAATCAGTTGGCTTTTCATAAACAGTTTCAAGTTTCAACAATCCAACATAAATATTTTCCTATCAAATGATCCATCATCTTGTTATTCAACTAATTATAATGATGTCCACTAAAGTTTAAAATGGAATGGGAGTGGAGGTTTACCATGATCATTTGTTAGAGAAATCTAAAACAAATACCTATAACCCAAAATCCCAAACACCAAATGAAAATTTTAGAACTCAACTCGCTATTCAAAATAGAAAAAAATTCATGCCAATGAAAATGATATTTGCAGCACTCAGAACATTATCTTTGTGGGAATTAAAGTATTATGCATTACAACTTACAGTGGTAGATAACACAATTTACACAGAACAAAACTGAAATCGGAAGATTAACATAAATTCAAAATATGCTAAAACTACATGCTAAAATTTATCATTAATCAAGTTCCTTGAACAACTTATTACAACTGGTAGATGGGAGAGTAAAATAGAAATTTCCCCAAATGTATCTAACAAAAAATGTCTAGATTAAGTTGTTGCTCATGCATTAGTATGCAGCTTTTCAAACTAGGTGATAAAGCTAAACAATAACTACATTTGGGCAACTAAAAACTATAGATCAATTTCTTGAAGATGGATTTTTAAAAAATAAAAGACTTACATTAAAACATCTTACTACTAAAAAAAGTGATTGATTTATAAATAAAAACATAAAACCTTCTAAAAAATTTCTTCCTCTATAGTAGAAATTGACATTTTGGAACAAGTCTCCTAAAAAGTTGTATCCAAAATGTCTTGCAAAGTACAGATCTTCAGTAGTTGCTGCTTATTATTAGTTGTTGAACACTTCAAAAATTTTAATGATGCCTAGTAGCTGTGGAATTCCCAATTTCAGGAAATTTCATTTTTTTTATTCTGGAAAAGCAGTATTACTATCATAAGAGAATGATTCATATAGCAATAATCAGACATATTTTTTAAACATATTTCCTTTCAACTCATAAATTGAAATTTTTTCTATAGTCGCCTTAACAGGGTTTGCAGAATATTTGTTTGTAGAAATGTGTTGTTTGTCAAAGGTTTTTTTACTTTTTATATTACTGTTGTCAAGTAAGTTTTAGTTGGATTAGAGAAAAGTCCTAAGAGGTCTTAAAAATAGTACAAATAAGTATATAAATGCATGTTCTTTCTTCAACTTTTTATCGTCAATAAGATTTTTTTTTTTTTAAATTTATGTTTCAAAAGCAGCAGAATTGAAAGTCTGAAACAATGATTGTACACTTGCATTTTCAATATGTGGTTGGGAAGTCTTAAAAAATAAATCACAAGGGTCAGTGTTTGGCATGATTTTTGAATGGTTTAAACAACTAATTAATTTTAATTAGTGTGTGGAACTAAATGTTTGTTGAATTATATTTGTCAACTGGACAAGTACTGTTTGTTGCAATCCATCAAGTGTTGTAGTATTTATCTGAAAGTAAAATCAAAGTTTATATTTCAACAAATTTTTAGAAATTGATGACACTGTTTTAATTTGTTTTTCATATTTTATTTGAGAAATCGAAAGCACTTTTACTTTTGGTAGGAATATTGATACAAATTTATTGACTTTTTTAATATAAATGTTCAACACACATAGCCTTGGTAAGACAACTTTGGGTGTTAGATCATCAAGAAAGTGAAGCCATTATTTTGATATCAAGTTAACGGTAAGCCTATGAACTTTTATTGGTAAAATAATTTACAACTGCATTTTCATGCTTCGTTTACTTGGTTTTAAGTACAAATTATAGGAATACCGAAAAAAATAAAATTATTGTAGAATGGTAGTTCAAGAAACTCTATGAAAAACATATCTATGTTTACACTCTTTGTTAGTTAAAGTCATATTTCTTGGAGGACAATAATCTTTTTATCGAAGGGAACATCTTTTTGTTCCCAACTTTTAGGTCTAAAAAATTACGTTTTAAAAGTATGTGGAGAAATGCCTAGATGCATAGAAGACCCATAACAACTATATATTTTTTGTTTGTTTGCATTTTATAAATGATTTTAAAAGTTTGTATTTTGAAGAAATTTCAAATATCATACCCTCAAAATCTTCAATATATGAATGTGAAGTCTATGTCAGATTTTGAAAGCTATAAATGGAGGAACGAATAAAGATTCAAAGGCTTGAATGGGACTGTCCAATCATATGTCCCATTGATACTACCACATTGAGACATGTATTTACCATTGATTGTTCAAATGTTGAACAATCAATAAAGTCCATGATAGGTGAAAATTATTTGGAAAATGATACTGGATCAATTTTCTACGGAGACATCGTGTCTCAATTCTTAAGTAACTCCATGGACTTCTTAGAAAACTCTAAGCTTGTGTTGCATTTTGCTAATGCATATGTACAAGATTACTTCGAACCTCCGAGCGGTTACAAGGAAGTTATTGATGCATATGTTGCATACAAAGGTGATTCTTTTGTAGGGGGTTTATTCTCTCATGAATCACTTAAAGAATGTGAAGCTTTGTCTTGTGTATTCAGTGCTCTCAAATTAGCACCGTAGTCCCACAAGCAGGATTGAGGTATATAGCCTTATGAGTACTTAAATAACGTAGTCCCGCAAGCAGGATTGAGGTCTCTCAACCCTACACATATAAAAGCATATGGAATAAACATAACTACATCCTCTAAGAATTTAATCTCGAGGAGACTTTTGATTATAGTGGGTTGGAAGGGCTAGGTTTGCGTGTTCCCACTTGAGTCATTCCCGTGAGGTTTTTCCCTCAGTGGAAGGCTCACTAAAAGGTACACATGAAACAAACAGAAAAGTTTCAAGGGTCTGGTTTTCTGATTGTCTATGTAGACAAGAGCATAATATCCTACCTCTACACTTTTTGCAGACACATCATGGACGTATGTTCAATTACCCAATTTATTTTCAATGATCACTTTGATGTTTCTGGGGTTTTTATTGTCTATAGAGACAAGAGCATAATCCACTGACACCAAATTAAACACAAAAATTAAATCTATTAAGATTCCTAAGAAAATCAATTAAGAAGACACAATGTTTATTTGTATCTCCTTAGGAAACCCGCAAAACCAATTCGTCAGTAGTCTGTTCAAGTGTTTAGAACTATAGTTTTTGACAAGCGTATCTTAGACAAACGTTATGAACAACCAATAAATGTTGAAGAATGAACATGCAAATCAATTAAAATTGGAACAAGTGCACCTTGATTTTTTTTCTTTTGACCTAGTCACAAATATCCAAGTTTTAGATATATTTATGTCCCGAGAGAAAAGTAATTGAAATAAGTAACCCCTTCTGAAAATTAGTAAGCTTTCCAAATATGTAAGAATTGAAAAAAAAAATCCTTGATTTGTGCCCTAGGGACCTGATTTATTAAAACATACCAGTTTTCAAAGATTTACTCTTTTTGGAAATTATTCTCATCAAAATTAAAAATATAGAGAACATACCCCATTTAGATTTTGAAGCGATTTCCAGAAATGTAAACTTTTCAGAAAACATTCGGTGATTTGCACCCAAAATTATTTTTTTATGAATAATCATATGAAAATTATAAATCATAGAAAAGTGATCAGAAAAATCTAATTTTTTTACCGTAGGCTCCTAACGTCAACTCTAACCTACAATAAAAATTCCATAGAAACATTCAAAGTCATTTAGAAGATATGATCAAATATTTGAAAAACTTGCATGCACAAAGATCTATTTGTTTTGGTCATTTTTGTTTATCCAAATTAGAATTTAATAGAGAATAGACCCCCTCCAAAATTTTAAGACCTTTCCAGAAATGTAATATTTTTAGAAAATTTTCTTATTTGTGTCAACTTTAAACAATTCCTAATCATTCATTTCAACATAAACTAACCACATAGTTTTACTTGGATTAAATGTACTTATTAGGCGTTGAATTTATATTTTAGAAGGCAATGAAGGATGACTCAATTTCTTGTATAACGTGAGTTTATATCAAATTTGAATGACGTCTGTAGACCTATTTATAATGTCTAGAGACATCAATCTTAGTTTGAATTTGAGTTTATTTAGGTGTAGAAGGTATGTCATTAAGCTATCAAATCTAAACATAATGGCTAGGTTTTTAAGAGATAAATTTGTATGCTATTTTCTAAAATATAAGGATTAAGATTTATTATAATTTCCTGGATTTCTTAGAAAGATTATATAGATGTGTTCATTTGTATATATGTGAATTTAGCATTCCTATTGTTTAATTTCTTAGCCATTCTATACTTCAATCTTAATATCTTTTTTTATTTTATTTATCTCTCATAAATTTGCCCATTCTTTCATTCTTTTCTTATGCTTCAACCCTCCTAATTGTATCCATTTATCTTTTATCTTGTATTGTTCTTAAATTTTTCTATTTGCCAATATTTCTTTATGTCGCTCGACTATTCCTAATGACATTATTTTATTGCATTATATACACTCATTTGCCTATTATCCTTTCATAAATATAATATCCTAGTTAAGCCTTCTATGAAGCACTTATTGAAACTTCTTACTCATATTTCATTTAATCTATCAAAATCTATATAAATATACATTTATCTACTCAACTTTGTATTGTATTAATTCTATCAAGATTCATGTATTTCTTGGTTTTATTCTCAATACATCATTTTTATTTATTATGCATCTATTTCTGTATTTTTAAAGTGTATCTTAATGATTAATTCTGACAAAACTCACATTCCTTTTGAAGTCGTATGATTTATTTTTATTGAGGTATACTATCTACTCTTCGTAGATCTTCTTAGTATGGTTGAAGGAAGGAGTAATTATTTCTAAGACTTAAGGCATGGTCAATGTTATAGACTATATTTTGATATAGTTATTCAATTCTTTGTTTATTAAGGGTCCATTGTTTGTTCTAAAATTTTATAAAAAAAAATACTCAAGAAAAATATTGATAATTGGTAAGCATTTGAGTTTGGAATAGTTAATATTTTATGCATACATGGAATTTTTGTTTGTATTATAGTACAAATTTGCAATTAATTGTCTCCATAAGAATGGTATGAGAAGATTATGTGTTGAGTTTGACATTGATATCATTTTGAAAACTAAAACTAAATCTGGGTTTGTCATGGAGCAAGGTTTGATAATGAAAAGAGAAAATTGTTCAATTCCATTTATTGTTGAGATTGTGAAGTCCAACGGACATGTGACCATTCAATTGCTCCAATAGTCCATTTCATTATTGTCACTTTGTATTTAAGGATCTGTGAAATAAATGTATAAATATGAGTGTAGATTGTATCTATTTATATGCCCAAGAAGTGAAAAAAGTTATTGCCTTGCTTCAGGAGTGGATGTGGTCATTTTGGTGAACCACTATAAACCCAATATTTTATGTGTTGTTTTTTAATCTCTATTTTAATTTTTGACTTCATTTTTAGTCGCTCTTTTATTTTAACAATTTGTATCATAGAAGTGGTACTCAATTAGGTGGTGTGAGAGATTCAAGTGTGAGTGGTAGCAATGTCGGTTGAAGAAATAAAGATTGAAAAATTTAATGACCATAACTATAAAAAATGAAAGATGAAATTAGAGGAATATTTGTATCAGCAAGAGATGTGGCGATCATTACATGGTAATGGAAAGAAACTAGCAACCATGTTGGATGAAGATTGGGATATTTTAGATATAAAATTTTTCGAAGTGATCTGATTGTGCTTATCCCCTTTTGTAGATTTTAACATATCCAACCACAACTTTTGATCTGATGAGTGCATTGGGTAAGTTGTACGAAAAACTCTCAACATTGAATTAGGTTTTTATTAAAACGATTGTTTAATATGAAAATGGTTGAAGGTAGTTTTGTAGAGAATAATTTAAATAATTTTTTTATAGTTACCAGTGAGTTAGCTTCCATAAATATCAATTTTGATGGAGAGATTTGGGTTATTGAAATTTTGTTTTCTTTGCTAGAAAGCTAGAATGGCTTGGTTAAGGTAGTTAGTGATTGTGTTTTTGCATAATGTCCATAATTTGGATGTAATTTAAATAAGTTAATTAGTTAAGTGGTCCTCAATTTAAATAAGGACTTATTTAATTATTAAATTAAAAGGGCAAAAATAATAATATATTAATGTTATCTTGGCCTATTGTTGATCATCAAACGATTATTTCATCTCTTTGTATTTAAAATTATAGTTAGAATTGGGAAGTGGATTCCTTGATTGTAGTTTCAGAGGTGGAAGACCCTTCCTAGCCCGTAATCATAGTTTTGATGGTTAGCAACCACCTTGGTCTTCTCATTTGCACAATTTTGTGAAGTCTCAGTTGGAGACAAAATTGTAATAGTGTGTATTCCAAGATATTAATGTTATCAAAATTTGTTGTTCCAAATCAATCTTGCCTCAATAATTAATGGCATATAGTTTTGATTGGTTATTGGCATGAAAATTCATAATTAGCTCAATAATCTAATGATTCTATCCATTGGTTGTATTCTAATTGAAAGTCATTGTTTGTATGTTTGATCCAAATCGTAGGTTCAATGATCATTCTTATATTGACAACACTTTCGAACAATAATATCTTATAGGGATCACATAGTTATCCTCAGCCCATAAAGTATTCAATGAGATATGAGTGCCCAGTGCCTACTGCTAAGTGTTATCAAGTACGGTTGAAGTTCTAGGTTGTCCACATTTCCCTCTAGACAAAGAGTTGCATTTTCAGAGTTTGAGGAATGGACACTCTGATTAAGCTACGCTCAGATCTTGAGAAAATTGCCTTTGATAATCCCATAACTTTGAATCACATCAGAGAAGTTTGTAACTTTCAACATCCTTTGTTCATCCATGCTATTTGGAAGGTTTTAGGGTACAATTTCCTCTGCACCAACCATAGATATAGAGTCCTTTTAGATATCTGTTCTAGTTTCCTCGCTAGCATCTTGGTCGCTAGGGCCTCCAAAACTTTGGCTGAAGACCTTTGTGACCAAATTTTCTCTGGTAATTTCATAGTGGGCCTCCACAATGTAGTGATGAACATTGAATTCAATCTTACCACTCCATTTCCATGGGATTTGGCAATGTTTATGACTGCAGGGCAACCATTTCCCAGTTTTTCAATTGGCCAAAGAAGAAATATATATGTTGGTCCTCCAAGGCATCTTTTTATTCTCTTAGGATGGGAGTGGCAAGACCATCAGCTGTGCAAGAGCATGATGGAAAAAGAAATACAATTCCTCTCTAAATTCCTTGGCATAGAGGAGGGTTTAAATATCCCTTACGAGGATAATTTAGATGAAAATCTTCCATGGGTTTATCAGTACAAGTACGATGAAAAGCTGGATGGATTGGGGAGCCCTGATTCTTCAGATAAAGATGAAGAAGATGAAGAAATGGAGAGCACCTCTAAGGAAGAATTGGAGGAAACCCGCGAAGATGAGGAACCAGGCGTGGCAGCAAAAGAAGATGAAGATGTAGAGGAAGAAGATGATGAACTAGATGACGCCTCAACAGAGGAAGAACATGAGGGAAACAGTGGCTCTTCAATTCCGGTGGGGAGTCCAAAATCAAACTCTGCACCCACCATAGAGAATGATTCCTCGTCTCCTTTTGAATGAGATAAGGTCGCCTGGGTTGTTTTGTTTTTTTTGCAAACATTTATATCGTTTTATAGCTTTTGTTTAAAAACTCTGGTTTTGAATTTTCCTTGAGCCTAGGTGGTCAGATGGGTTCACAATCCTCTCGATGGGATTGGGTTTTGAACTAGCTACTCTACTTGCATGATGTTTACTATCTTTTTATTTTTCTGCCTTAATAAAAATCTCTCTGCCTCGGCCCTTAATCGATCAAAAAAAAAGTATAGCCTATTTAGATCATCTCAAATTCTTAAATCATTTTTCCTACAATATACCACATGCATTGTCACTATGAACTCCATTAATTGGATATTTTTAATAATTGTGTTCTTCCATAATATATTTAATCATATTAGTTTTGATATAATATTTAGATATTTATTATAATATAGTGACTCATTCCTTCAAATCAACATAGACTTGGCCTATTTAGATAATCTGGATTTCTTAAAGTATTTTTTCTACAATATACCACATGCATTATCACTATGATCTCCACTAGTTGGATATTTCTAATAATTGTGTTCTTCCATAATATGTTTATTCATATTAGTTTTGATATAATATCTAGACATTTATGAATAAATAGATAAAGAAAAGTAAAATAGATTCTTAAAAATTTAATGTTTTTAAAATATGATTTTATGATTGTAATTTATAAATATTAGAAGATTAATATTGTACAACAATTTTTTAATATTTGTGTAATATAACATAATGAATAGTACAAACATTTAAAAAATTATTTAAATAGATTTAAATGTGTGAAAAAAATTCTAAATATTCATTAATTGTATTGAAGTGAAATATTAAAAAATAAAATATATTTTTTATTAATATTATTTATAAAAAATATTTTGGAAGTGAATTATTAAATAATAAAGTAATTTGTTAAGAAGTAACAATAAAATAAAAATCAAATGAATTTAATTTTTATTTTATTATTTTCCATATTGTGTTGCTTTTAATATTTTTTTTTTGGATAAAAATGGCCAAGCCATTATAAATTTATTAACCTACTTCACAAATGCTCAAGGGGGAAAGAAGACAAAAGAAAACCCCCTATCATGGCATGTACACAAAAATTTACATAGGAAAATAGTCCCGAAACAATTCCTAATCATTCATATGAGTTACCGACTCTTTTCGGTTGATAAGTATTTTCTTGATCTTTAGGCTACCATGCTTGCTTTTTCTTCTTCCTGCATTCAAGAGATGTGTGCCCATGCATTTTGCAAGCAAGACAATAATTGTCCATGTAGGTTTCCTTCTTTGGTTGTTTCACCTCAGATTTACATTCATAAGCTTTATGCCCTTTCTTGTTACATTTATAACAATTTCCTAAGAATGAAGGTGTGGATTTAGGAATACCTTTCATTTTGTTGCATACATTTGATGTGTGGCTTAGCCTTCCATAGTGATTGCATGACAGCTTCTTTGGTCTTGGATTTGTGTACACATTCTTTGGATCAGCTTGGTATGGTGATTCTTCATTCTCGGTATACCCTAGTCCAGTATTGTTGTTGACTCTTCTTTTTCCATCCAGAAAATCATCCATCCTTTTGGTGCTTTCTTCAGCTCTCTTCATCATGTTGTTATGTTGTTGCTGAATTCTCACTTCATGTTTCATCTTTTCATTTTCTTCTCTTAGCTCAACGATAACTTCTATTCTTTCAATGAGTAATGTATTCATTCTGTTTATCTCCTGACTCATAAGAATAATCTGATTTGTGATCTCATGATGATGTTCTGTAAGTCTTTGTATTTATGACTCTTTCTCTTGTAGCTTTTCAATAATCTTCCTCATATCATCAATAGCTAGTGTTCTTTCTTTCTCAGCTTGTCTAGCATTGTTCATAACATCAATCATTCTTACCATCTATGTCTCTTAACCGATTTGCAGAGATTTCACTTGTCCATCCATATGTTGATTGATTTCATTCAGACTTGTGATGCTTTCTTCAAATGTGTCTGATGCTTTTCTAGTTGTAGATCCTGAAGACTCAAATAGATCAAGTATCTCCTATTCTTGATAGTATGTTTCATTATAGCGAGATGCCATAATCTTTCTTTCATCCAGCAACCATCTCATCTTGATTCTAGCTTCTTTATACTTCTCATAGAAGATCTAAATTCCTAGCTTCTGATTCTCAATATTCTTGTCAAGCCTGTACTTCTCCATTGTATGATCTTTTCTCTTAAGTCTTTAAAATTTTCCAAATAAGAGATCTAGCTCTGATACCAATTTTTGGAAATAATGGGAAGTATGTACTGAAAGGGGAGGGGTGAATCAGTACCTCTAAAACTTTTAGTTAATTAATCTTTAACCTTATGTAATCAAGTCTTTTCTTTACCGATCATATCTGTTGTTCTTTCTTTATGCATGTGATATCAATTCATAATCTTAATTATATGTAGACATTCATAGAAAAATTCATGAAAATAATGACACATAACACAAGATATGGTAACGCAAAAAACCCTTGTTAGAAGGTAAACACTGTGGTGGGGATGGCACCCACAAAACTTCACTATCTGTAGATTGGAAGGGGTTGGTTAAGGTTTACAATTTGATCACTTCTGATGATCTACCCTGTTAGGAGTATTATGTGGAGACTGGTTAAGGTCTACTCTATTAAGAGCTTTAGCAACATTGTTTAGTGTGCACTTGGTTAAGAGATTTACAATAGGATTGTTAAATCCACCTTTCTTGAGAGGATTTATTCTATTTACTACACTTGTTAGAATGTAGACAAAAATACTCATTGACCTGAGTGTATGCAATCTACAATTTTTTTATTATAGATCCATTAAAAACTACATGTACAATGTATCACCTAATGTGATTGATTAATACCTATGTTGCTTGGTAGCCTTGGTTCTCAGTTCTTGATAACCAAATTCATCTTTTGTTGTTCTGCTTCTTGAAACTCTCAGTTTGATCCATAGATGTGCTCATTGGCTACTTTCATCTTCACATCCATCTTGAAATGAATGATTACACATATATTTATAACATAGATTGACCTAGAATTTAGTTTCACGTATTAAAAACTTAACTCTATGATCAAAGGTTTACAACTTGACCTTGATCTCCTAGTTTGCATGTTTTTAATCAGTTAGACCAATTAAAAAAATTACAATAATGTTTCTTGTCCTTCAAGAAATGGTTTTAAATTAAATTAAGACTCTAAATATAAAACACAAGTGTTTTATCTAAAGTGGAAGTTAGATCCACATTTCTAAGGATTTAACTGACTTTCAGTGACCGATGCTCAGTTTGAACTAAAAGTTTGTCTGTCAGGTTCCTCTCTTGTCTACTCTATCAATTTGCACTATGTTTTCGAGTTCCTCTGTCGGTTTACTCCTGTCGGGTTCCACTGCTAACTTTTTTGGTTTGCACTTGTAAGTTGTGTCTTCAGTTTATACTGTAGACTGTTCTGTCGGGTTGTGCTAAAACTTATCTTTCACTGTAGTCATGAATAATGGTTTTCCTTTGCATACTAATGGAAAAATATATGTCATCAACACACACATGGGTTATGCAAAACAAAAAGTACAGCTCCAAGTTCTACATAACCTGTCTAGGTTATGTAGAACTAAAAGCATCATTTTTAGTTCTTAGGAACCCGCACGAGTTATGAAGATATAAAAATGTATGCTTATAAACTTAACATACACAACATATATGTATACACTGACATATATAATATGTGTATACATATATTTATATAGATCTCTCTCTCTCTCTCTCTCTCTCTCTCTCTCTCTCTCTCTCTCTCTCTCTCTGTTCTTTNTATATATATCTCTCTCTCTCTCTCTCTCTCTCTCTCTCTCTCTCTCTCTCTCTCTCTCTCTGTTCTTGATCATTTAAGACCAAATATTTTTACATAAGAAAAAAACATACAGGTTTTGTAAAACTATGGACATGGTGCATTTAAGACTATTATGAAAAAACCAAATAGTTCTTCATAAACCGTGTGGGTTATGAATAAATTATAGTATTTTTTAATTGGCTCGATTTCCCCGAGCCAATTGATTTCAAATTTTGAATAACGCTCACATGTTTTGTGAAAATTTGAGTTTTTTTCATTATGTGGCCACTTTTTTTACCAGCATCTTGGTGCACTTACCCTTGTAGTAATTGATAAATTAAATAGTTAGGTTCCTTTGTGAATGCTTAAGTTCATAGTCCTTAAATTGTTTAGATTAAAGTATTATTAATCTACCTACAAAATATATTTAATAAACTATATATCCCAAGACAAAATTCCCTTTAAAGAAATTAATTAATTCAAAATCCTAATTAAAAAATTATGAATGTTACACTATACCTAACATAAATGACAGAATCCCATTAAAATGAAAATCTCAGCATTGATTTCAAAGCTCATATTTAAAAAAAAAATGATTAATACAAGTGGGTGATCAATAAACATGCTCTCTGCTTACACATGCTGCCACAAGGAAACCAGTACAATATGTAATCGGTCATGATAAATGTAAATATAAGCATATCTGAGTTCATAAACGCTCGCCCTCCATAATAATGTGCGTATTATCTGAAACATGTGAATCAGATCGCGTATTTTTGATATTAATTGGCTCGATTGTATTCACCTCCATTAAAGATTTATAAATACCCTCCCTTGTTTAAACTTAATCGCAATTCTCCCGGGTCGATAATCAGTGAAGTTTATTTGAGGAATTTAAAATGATGAGTGAGATCCTCCCTATGTGTCAGACTTGTGCCCATATGCATGAAGAGCTCCTGCCTAGGAACTATAGAGTATACATACTTCCGGTGGTCGATGAAGTCCCACTTCCTAATATGATCAATGGTCCAGATCTCGACTATGTTTTTATTATCAATTCAATGCTGCATTTTAGGGTTGTTCGTCGTGTTTTGGGTGAACATATCTTGTCCCCAAGAACTAGGATTGTGGTCTACCCTTCACAGTTGGCGTCGATTTTTTTATCAAATTTGATGGACATGCTTCAATCGACGGATATGGTGGTTTATGTTGC
>MU225826.1:3418000-3438093 GCA_018584345.1 Thuja plicata | reverse complement strand
GCCTCGCACACTCGATTTTGGATTTGCTGGTATCCCCTCTGCCCCTGGTACAACACCCGAGTGGTCACATAGTTTCAGATGGCAACATATTACAAGTTCCTGACTTGAATGCTCCCCTCTCACCCGGGCTATCTTCTAACATTCGGCCTCTGCAACAACATTCATCTGACGGTTGGGAAGTCGACAATGTCGTGGATTTACCAGTAGGATGGGAAAAGGCTTGGGGATCTACTGCGGCCGAGCCTATGGAGGAATAAATATAATTCAGTTTTCTATGTTCGAACATCTGAGCCAGCACTTTTTTGCAGCCATTTTGTCTGATTACTTTTAGGAGTTTGAAACTATACAATTGTGGTTAATTTTGTTTAAATATGAGTAATCCTGTCATCTAATGCTAATTGAATCAGCAACATTGTTGATTCCTGACTTCCATCAGATTACTGAAGTTTTTGTGAAGATAGTATTTCTGATGCTGTATCAAAAATAAGATAGTAATATTAAAGCTAGATATAGATGTATATATGGTTATACATCCTTTTCAGTCTCAAGAGTTTCTTTGAAACATATATGTAAAAGGGTCATATTTTGTAATATTGTATACGGCTAAGATCCCAGGGTTTCTTCCTGATTCTTCCACGGGGGAGTCTTTGAATCAGTTATTATTAATAAAATACGGTGGCTATCCCACTTTGGCTTTAAAAAAAACAAACTATTCTACCCATCTCTCAGTTATCCTAACCCTAATTTAAATTAGGGTTAGGTCCAAAATTTCAAAATTAAAATTAACCCTAGAATACATATTCCATTATAAAAATTAACCCCTGCAACCCTAATCTCGAGAATTGCTCACTCTGTATATTTTTTTGTTGCAGGTTGCAGGTCTGATAAATTTGTTTTCTATAGATTTAATCAACAGTACTCTATGTATATAAAAATATATACATATATGTATATATTTAAACACACTGGAGTGTATATTATTATAAATATTTAGATATATTTTATAGTCCTTGCATGAAACAAACTGTTGTAGAGGCATCTAATATTTTTAATGGGGGTGGCCATGGACAAAACCCCCTCTGTTCTTGGTTGTGTTTCATTCCATGGCGGTCGTATTCAGTTTGGGGGTCAGCCATCGGTGGTTAGAAGACCGCCGCTAGCGGCTTTGAGAAGTAAATGGTGTCGGGAGGTGGGACTTCTCCCCTCTGTTGTTGTGGTCGTAGCTCACGGCCTGCATGTAGCTGTGGATGCTCAGTGGTAGCCGCGACTGCTTCCACCGCAATTGGGGGGGGGAAGTCACCCCAACCCCCCCATGGCCTCCTTCAAAGGAGGGCCCACGGGGTGGGGGCTCCCCTCCCCGTCCCCTAACTTAGTTTTTTTAATGTTTTTTTTTAGGTTTTTTCTATATTTTTTTTCTTATTACTAAGAAATATTATATCTATATAACAACAAAGTAGGAATATTATTTATTTTTATAAATGAGGATTTTTTTAATTTACTAACTATACAAAATATATTTTATCAACTATGCAAGGAAAAAGATGAAGACAACATTGAAAAAGAAATAGTAATATAAAAAGTGAAAAAACCTTTCACAAACAACACATTTTTTGCAAACCCTGTTAAGGCGACTATAGAAACATTTTCAATTTATGAGTTGAAAGGAAATATGTTTAAAAAACATGTCTGACTATTGCTATATGAATCATTCTCTTATGATAGTAATACTGTTTTTCCAGAATAAATTTTTTTTTTTTCTTGAAATTAGGAATTCCACGGTTAGTAGGCATGATTAAGCTTTTTGAAGTGTTCAATAATTGATAACAAGCAACAACTACTAAAGATATGTACTTTGCAAGACATTTTGGATACAACTTTTTAGGAGACTTGTTCCAAAATGTCAATTTCTACTACAGAGGAAGAAATTTTTTAGAAGGTTTTATGTTTTTATTTATAAATCAATCACTTTTTTTAGTAGTAAGATGTTTTAATGTAAGTCTTTTATTTTTTTTAAAAACCATCTTCAAGAAATTGAAGTGCAAATTTTAGTTGCCCAAATGTAGTTATTGTTTAGCTTTATCACCTAGTTTGAAAAGTTGCATACTATTGCATGAGCAACAATTTAATCTAGACGTTTTTTGTTAGATACGTTTGGGGAAATTTTTATTTTACTCTCCCATCTACCAGTTGTAATAAGTTGTTCAAGGAACTTGATTAATGATAAATTTTAGCTTGTAGTTTTAGCATATTTTGAATTTATGTTAATCTTCCGATTTCAGTTTTGTTCTGTGTAAATTGAGTTATCTACTGCTGTAAGTTGTAATGTAGAATAATTTAATTCCCACAAAGATAATGTTCTGAGTGCTGCAAATATCATTTTCATTGGCTTGAATTTTTTCCTATTTTGAATAGTGAGTTGAGTTCTAAAATTTTCATTTGGTGTTTGGGATTTTGGGTTATAGGTATTTGTTTCAGATCTCTCTAACAAATGATCATGGGAAACCTCCACTCCCATTCCATTTTAAACTTTAGTGGACATCATTATAATTAGTTGAATAACAAGATGATGGATCGTTTGATAGGAAAATATTTATGTTGGATTGTTGAAACTTGAAACTATTTATGAAAAGGCAACTGATTGGATCATTGTTCCAACCAATGATGGTCAAGCTAAGAAGGAAGTTAAGAAGAAGAATTGTCAAGATTTATTTCAAACTCTGTATGCTCTAAGTAAGAGCTTATTTTTAAGAATCACAAGTGCAAAGACAAATAAGGATGCTCAGAAGAGTCTACATGAAAGCTACCAAGATGGGGATCGAGTTAAAGTGGTCAAGTTACAGATTTTGAAGAGAAAATTCAAAAAATTGAGAGTGCAAGAATCTCAAGTTGTAGTTTACTATTGTGTAAGAGTTAAGGACATGGTTAAATAAAACATATTTTGTCTTTCTTACCAGTTACAGGCTAATTTTATTTTGAATTTCACTTTATTAACATAAGCTGCTAAACTTATAAATTAAAATCAAACAGATTTTGTCTATGAAAGGTATGCCAATGTTTTAAGTCTATATAGCCTAGAACCTTGAGCAAGGAATACAAATGCAAAGGCCTTCCCATTCCATTCAGGCCGGCTATGCTTATCTATTGCATTTTATATCTCCTACAAAACATTAGTTACCAAGCTTACCTATTGCATTCTATATCTCCTACAAAATATTATTTGCCAAAGAAGCATCCCTGATTTCGAACTACAAGCAGAATGACTTTAAAGGTAGGCTTTTAATTTAAATTTTTAAATAAGAAAAAATAAAACCAAATCTGAATCATACTGCAATGATATACCCAGATCTAATCTGCAAAAAACTCAAACTTAAGTTGGACCAGACGAGCTACTAAGTGGAACTCCAATTTTTTAATTGGTTACAAACAATGCAGATAGCTGACAAAAACATTGCCAAACCAGTATGAAAAATGCCTACCTCAGAATAATCTTATGTCTTTGTATGTAGACAAATAAACAGAATGGAACCGTTGGGAAAATCTTCATCTCTACATAAAACAACAAACAAATATCTAACCAGAAATCAACTTATGAAGCCTGATAAATCTCTTGTACAATACAAGGTCCCTTAGAACATTAAAATTTTGCAATGAATCCCTTTCTCACATGCAAACCAAATCATCTTAGATCTCAATAATAGCATTAGGGCAAATGTGATGAACAATGAGCAATACAAGAGTTAAATAAATGTGTACTCTAAGATTGAGACCAAGGTTAGCCCGTTATATAATATAAACCATCTATACTTGTGCAGTATAAAAACTTCAAACACAAACAACAACAAAATTGTTCAAAGGACTCAAAAGACTATAAAATGCCCTTACACTAATATCTCTTAACAAAGAAATTTACCTAAGAAAATGTTGAATACGGATGCACTTATTGAGGAGGAAAAACTAAGAAATTTTGAATTAGAAACAACAATGTGGAGAATGTCTTTTAGTGAATCTGTATCTGCATCTGATGTCTTTCATTTTAAGGATGATACAAGTTTATCAGAAAAGCTAGAAGAGACAACAAAATATGCTTTAGCACTGAAAGAAAATAAATTGTTCTTGAAGGAGCAGTTGGCAAAGAAGAATTTAAGATAAAAGGATTAGAAAATAAGTTGGATACAAAATCTAGGATTTTGGAGCAAGAAATAAAAATGAGGACTCCAGAAGATGAGTCACATGATGATAAGGCTATGTCAACTAGACTAGAAACAAATTTGAAATGCCTTAAAGTGAAGGTTTTAAATTTAGAGGGGCAGTTGAAGTCTTCAGAGGATGCGAATGAAGAATACAAGAAACTTTTAGAACAGAGTGAAGAATATTGTATCAAGTTGTTTGAAAGGACTTTGGAGTTGGATAACTTACTTGTAATAACTGAGTCAAGGAAGAAAGAAATGAAAAAGTTTATAATATTACTCGAGAAAGAGATTTTCTAGGCTTTATAAAAATCTTAAGTCTAATGAGAGCTGACAGGAGCCTTTGAATAGAACAAAAACATAACTTCTTAATGTTGAAGGGCAATCAATGCACTCAATCTATCTAAGACCTGAAGAAAAGTTAGAAGATTATCTGGTCATGAATAAGGAGCTTGAGGCTTCATTATTCACATCAAGGCAGAAGGAACAAGAATTGCAGGAAGCCTTAACTGTTGCAAAAGAACGAATATCCAGCCGTGATGAGATGGCAAAGGGTTCTACTTGTAGACTTCCTGAAGATGAGAATTCAGTGGAGGTTTTGCAAAGTGCTTTAAAGGACACACGAGAGAAAATAAAAACTCTTGAACTAAATCTACTCAACCCTTTAGGAAGGGAAATTAAGTATCAAAGTAGGCTGAAAGATTCTGAGCCCGAGGCACAATTATCAATGCAAGAGAACTCCACACATGTAACAAGTAGAGTCAAGGAACTTGAACAACTTCTGGAGTTCCAAACAATTGATGCAAAAAATAAGTTGCAAGCAGAAAAAGAGAAGTGTGCATGTACAGATACAAAAGTCAAAAAGCTAAAAAAGAAGTTAAATTTACTTGGAGATCATGCGAAAGAATCTGATGAACAAGCATCGCAGGCATATGTGTCAGAGATAGCAAAGGAAGTAAAGAAAACTTCAAATGCAAACAACAATGAAAATGTTCGAAGGACTCAAAAGACTGTAAAATACCTCAACAAATGCTTACAGCCACTCTTTTCTTCATACCACACCAAACCTACCCAATGAAGTCAAGGAAATCCAAAGACAGATTCAAAAAATTAAAATTCTAAATAGGGTTTAACTCAAAATTGAGTGGTTTGGAAGCAACCAAACAGATAAATCAATTTTCTAATGAAATCTATGATAAACATAAAAAACGCAACCACCCCTATCGAAGTCACAATATTCTACAAGATAATTACATAGGGGGTGACAAAATAAGGCAAACAAATATGCCAGAGGGTGCCCCGACTTTACTCAAAATAGCAAAAGAAAATTTACAGAGAAGCAAAAATCTACATTCAAACTTAAAGCTGCGGCGTTGATTTAACAATTTCACAGCATAAAAATAGAGAGAAAGATTAATGGTGGATTTTAGTTTTTGTCATTGAAAGCCTCGGGTAGTGTTTGATTCTGTCAACAATTGGACTCCTCATTTTTGCTTCAGATCAAAGTTTTAAAGTCTAGAAAAAAGCATTGTCAAGGTAACGTGCATCAATAACTTTGATATTTGCTTGTAGTTTCTTCCACTAGATTTCCTTAACAAGCGCTCTGCAAGGGTTCTCTTCAATTTCTTGGGTAAGAAATCCTCACAAATATATGAAATTGTTTGCTACTTTCTTTTCGGTAATTTTCTAGGGTGGATTTTGATTTGCAGAATCGCTATTTCTGATGTTTTCATCCGCCATTAATCTTTCTCTCTATTTTTATGCTGTGAAATTGTTAAATTGACACCACAGTTTTAAGTTTGGATGAAGATTTTTGCTCCTCTATAATTTTTATTTTGCTATTTTGAGTAAAGTCGGGGCACCCTCTGGCAGATTTGTTTGCCTTATTTTATCACCCCCTATGTAATTATCTTGTAGAATATTGCGACTTCGATAGGGGTGGTTGGATTTTTTATGTTTATCGTAGATTTCATTAGAAAATTGATTTATCTATTTGGTTGCTTCCAAACCACTCAATTTTGAGTTAAACCCTATTTAGAATTTTAATTTTTTGATTATGTCCTTGGATTTCGTTGACTTCATTGGGTAGGTTTGGTGTGGTATGAAGAAAAGAGTGGCTGCAAGCGTTTGTTGAGGTATTTTACAGTATTTTGAGTCCTTCGAACATTTTCATTGTTGTTTGCATTCAAATTTTTCTTTACTTCCTTTGCTAGCTCTGACACATATGACTATGATGCTTGTTCATCAGATTCTTTCACATGATCTCCATGTAAATTTAACTTCTTTTTTAATCTTTTTGACTTTTGTATCTGCACATGCACACTTCTCTTTTTCTGCTTGCAACTTTTTTTCTGCATCAATTGTTTGGAACTCCAGAAGTTGTTCAAGTTCCTTGACTCTACTTGCTACATGTGTGGAGTTCTCTTGCACTGATAATTGTGCCTCAAGCTCAAAATCTTTCAGCTCGCTTTGATACTTAATTTCCCTTATTGAAGGGTTGAGCAGATTTAGTTCAACATTTTTTATTTTCTCTTGTGCATCCTTTAAAGCACCTTGCAAAACCTCCACTGAATTCTCATCTTCAGGAAGTCTACAAGTAGAACCCTTTGCCATCTCCTCACAGCTGGATATTTGTTCTTTTGCAATAGTTAAGGCTTCCTGCAATTCTTTCTCCTTATGCCTTGATGTGAATAATAAAGCCTCAAGCTCCTTATTCGTGACCAGATAATCTTCCAACTTTTCTTCAGGTCTCAGATAGATTGAGTGCATTGATTTCCCTTCAAAATTAAGTAGTTATGTTTCTGTTCTATTCAAAGGCTCATGTCTGCTCTTATTAGACTTAATCTTTTCATAAAGCCCATAAATCTCTTTCTCGAGTAATATTATAAACTTTTCCATTTCTTTCATCCTTGACTCAGTTATTACAAGTAAGTTATCCAACTCCAAAGTCCTTTCAAACAACTTGATACAATCTTCTTCACTCTGTTCTAAAAGTTTCTTGTATTCTTCATTCGCATCCTCTGAAGACTTCACCTGCCCCTCTAAATTTAAAACCTTCACTTTAAGGCATTTCAAATCTGTTTCTAGTCTAGTTGACATAGCCTTATCATCATGTGACTCATCTTCTAGAGCCCTCATTTTTATTTCTTGCTCCAAAAGCCTCGATTGTGTATCCAACTTATTTTCTAATCCTTTTATCTTAAATTCTGCTTCTGCCAATTGCTCCTTCAAGAACAGTTCATTTTCTTTCAGTGCCAAAGCATATTTTGTTGTCCCTTCTAGCTTTTCTGATAAACTTGTATCATCCTTAAAATGAAAGACATCATATGCAGATGCAGATTCACTAAAATATATTCTCCACATTGTTGTTTCTAATTCAAAAAATTTTAGTTTTTCCTGCTCATTAAGTGCATATGTATTCAGCATTTTCTTGGGTAAATTGCTTTGTTAAGAGCTATTAGTGTAAGGGAATTTTACAATCTTTCGAGTCCTTTGAAAAATTTTGTTGTTTGCATTTGAAGTTTTTATACTGCACAAGTACAGATGGTTTATATTATATAATGGGCTAACCTTGGTCTCAATCTTAGCGTACACATTTATTGAACTCTTGTATTGCTCATTGTTCATCACATTTTCCCTAATGCTATTATTGAGATCTAAGATGATTTGGTTTGCATGTGAGAAATGGAATCATTGCAAAATTTTAATGTTCTAAGGGACCTTGTATTGCACAGGAGATTTACCAAGGTTCATAAGTTGATTTCTAGTTTGATATTTGTTTGTTGTTTTATGTAGAGATGAAGATTTTCCCAATGGCTCGATTCTGTTTATTTGTCTACATACAGAGACAGAAGCATTTTTTGAGGTAGGCATTTTTCATAATGGTTTGGCAACATTTTTGTCAGTCGTCTGCATTGTTTGTAACCAATTAAAAAATTGGAGTTCCACTTAGTAGCTTGTCTGGTCCAAATGTATATCAATGCAGTATGATTCAGATTTGGTTTTATTTTTTCTTATTTTAAAATTTAAATTAAAACCCTACCTTTAAAGTCATTCTGCTTGTAGTTCGAAACAGGGGATGCTTCTTTGGCAAATAATATTTTGTAGGAGATATAGAATGCAATAGGTAAGCTTGGCAACTAATGTTTTGTAGGAGATATAGAATGCAATAGATAAGCATAGCTAACCTGAATGGAATGGGAAGGCCTTTGCATTCGTATTCCTTGCTCAAGGTTCTAGGCTATATAGACTTAAAACATTGGCATACCTTTCATAGACAAAATTTGTTTGATTTTAATTTATAAGTTTAACAACTTATGTTAATAAAGTGAAATTTGAAATAAAATTAGCCTGTAACTGGTAAGAAAGACAAAATATGTTTTATTTAACCATGTCCTTAACTCTTACACAATAGTAAACTACATCTTGAGCTTCTTGCACTATCAATTTTTTGAATTTTCTCTTCAAAATTTGTAACTTGACCACTTTAACTTGATCCCCATCTTGGTAGCTTTCATGTAGACTCTTTTGAGCATCCTTATTTATCTTTGCACTTGTGATTCTTAAAAATAAGCTCTTACTTAGAGAATACAGAGTTTGAAATAAAGCTTGACAATTCTTCTTCTGAACTTCCTTCTTAGCTTGACCATCATTGGTTGGAACAGTGATCCAATCAGTTGGATTTTCATAAACAGTTTCAAGTTTCAACAATCCAACATAAATCTTTTCCTATCAAACAATCCATCATCTTGTTATTCAACTAATTATAATGATGTCCACTAAAGTTTAAAATGGAATGGGAGTGGAGGTTTGCCATGATCATTTGTTAGAGAGATCTAAAACAAATACCTATAACCCAAAATCCCAAACACCAAATGAAAATTTTAGAACTCAACTCGCTATTCAAAATAGAAAAAAAATTCAAGCCAATGAAAATGATATTTGCAGCACTCAGAACATTATCTTTGTGGGAATTAAAGTATTCCGCATTACAACTTACAGCAGTAGATAACTCAATTTACACAGAACAAAACTGAAATCGGAAGATTAACATAAATTCAAAATATGTTAAAACTACATACTAAAATTTATCATTAATCAAGTTCCTTGAACAACTTATTACAACTGGTAGATGGGAGAGTAAAATAGAAATTTCCCCAAATGTATCTAACGAAAAATGTCAAGATTAAATTGCTAATCATGCATTAGTATGCAGCTTTTCAAACTAGGTGATAAAGCTAAACAATAACTACATTTGGACAACTAAAAACTACAGATCAATTTCTTGAAGATGGCTTTTTAAAAAATAAAAGACTTACATTAAAACATCTTACTACTAAAAAAAGTGATTGATTTATAAATAAAAACATAAAACCTTCTAAAAATTTTCTTCCTCTGTAGTAGAAAATGACATTTTGGAACAAGTCTCCTAAAAAGTTGCATCCAAAATGTCTTGCAAAGTACAGATCTTCAGTAGTTGCTGCTTGTTATCAGTTATCGAACACTTCAAAAAGTTTAATGATGCCTACTAGCCATGGAATTCCTAATTTCAGGAAATTTCATTTTTTCATTCTGAAAAAATAGTATTACTATCATAAGAGAATGATTCATATAGCAATAGTCAGACATATTTTTTAAACATATTTCCTTTCAAATCATAAATTGAAAATGTTTCTGTAGTCGCCTTAACAGGGTTTGCAGAATATTTGTTTGTAGAAAATGTGTTGTTTGTGAAAGGTTTTTTTACTTTTTATATTACTGTTGTCAAGTAAGTTTTAGTTGGATTAGAGCAAAATCCTAATAGGTCTTAAAAACAGTACAAATAAGTATATAAATGCATGTTCTTTCTTCAACTTTTTCTCGTTAATAAGATTTTTTTTTTTAAAAAAAATTTATGTTTTGAAAGCAGCAGAATTGAAAGTCTGAAACAATGATTGTACGCTTGCATTTTCAATATGTGGTCGGGAAGTCTTAAAAAATAAATCACAAGGGTCAGTGTTTGGCATGATTTTTGAAAGATTTAAATAGCTAATAATTTTAATTAGTGTGTGGAACTAAATGTTTGCTGAATTATATTTGTCAATTGGACAAGCACTGTTTGTTGCAATCCATCAAGTGTTGTAGTATTTATCTGAAAGTAAAATCAAAGTTTATATTTTCAACAAATTTTTAGAAATTGATGACACTGTTTTAATTTGTTTTTCATATTTTATTTGAGAAATCAAAAGCACTTTTACTTTTGGTAGGAATATTGATACAAATTTATAGACTTTTTTAATATAAAGGTTCAGCACACATAGCCTTGGTAAGACAACTTTGGGTGTTAGATCATCAAGAAAGTGAAGCCATTATTTCGATATCAAGTTTACGGTAAGCCTATGAACTTTTATTGGGAAAATAGTTTACAACTGCTTTTTCATGCTTTGTTTACTTGGTTTTAAGTACAAATTATAGGAATACCAAAAAAAATAAAATTATTGTAGAATGGTAGTTCAAGAAACTCTATGAAAAACATATATATGTTTTGTTAGTTAAAGTCATATTTCTTGGAGGACAATAATCTTTTTGTCGAAGAGAACATCTTTTTGTTCCCAACTTTTAGGTCTAAAAAATTACGTTTTAAAAGTATGTGGAGAAATGCCTAGATGCATAGAAGACCCATAACAACTATATTTTTTTAGTTTGTTTGCATTTTATAAATGATTTTCAAAGTTTGTATTTTGAAGAAATTTGAAATATCATACCCTCAAAATCTTCAATATATGAATGTGAAGTCTACATCAGATTTTGAAAGCTATAAATGGAGGAACGAATAAAGATTCAAAGGCCTCAATGGGACTGTCCAATCATAGGTCCCATTGATACTACCACATTGAGACATGTATTTACCATTGATTGTTCAAATGTTGAACAATCAATAAAGTCCATAATAGGTGAAAATTATTTGGAAAATGATTCTGGATCAATTTTCTACGAAGACATCGTGTCTCGATTCTTAAGTAACTCCATGGACTTCTTAGAAAACTCTAAGCTTGTGTTGCATTTTGCTAATGCATATGAACAAGAGTACTTCGAAGCTCCGGGTGGGTACAAGGAAGTTATTGATGCATATGTTGCATACAAAGGTGATTCTTTTGTAGTGGGGTTATTCTCTCATGAATCACTTAAAGAATGTGAAGCTTTGTCTTGTGTATTCAGTGCTCTCAAATTAGAACTTTCTGGTAATTGTAAACTTATATTTACACATGCATTGGATAGTCATCATGTTCATTTGGGCGAGAAAATTTCAAAAAGAGTTTTACAATTCTACAATTCACTAATGTGCCTACAAATGCATATGCCTCCTTGCATTGATGGTACAGGTTGTGCAAGCACATTTGCTTTAGCACCAGTTTGTCACAGAGAGCGTGACAATTGTGAGGAACCTTCATCTCAGTCCTATCCATAATATTCAGAGTCTTTTTCATTTGTCTTAATGGTTTTAATTCACCACAATTGTTATGCATCTATGCGTATTCCTCCATTGTTATATTGATAACTTTGCTTGTAAAAAGACTAGATTTTGAACATGTTCACTATAAGCAACTCATGATTTTTTGGATCATTATATAATGGAGTGTAATCTATTTGTTGAAAACCAGAGATGGAGGAATCTTACTCGAATATCATTATTGTACCATTTGTTTTCAATAATAAACAGTTTGAATACAACTTATGCAGGTTGGAAAAGCACCATACACCAAAACAACTATCACATTTTGTAGTTGTAAAAGCAATATAGTAGTGCATCTTCGAAATGGATGGCTCCTTCTATGATGACAATATGGTGTTTGGTGCAGTAATCCTACTAATAGAAATGTGTATCGTTTTGAACCTTCTTTTGATGGTGAAAGACACCCCCCGTTTTGTCATGTTGTTGACATGCAACGTAGTTCTTTTTTATGTATTTTTATTTATAATTCAATAAAAACATGTCCTTCTTCATTCACTCTGATGTGAGCATTGCACAAAAGAACCGATTGCCTTACAATTTGGTATAGCTTATCTTTCTGAGCGTTTTTAATTGTTTTGTAACTATAGATAGCATCTAATTGAAAGGGCAACATACTAAATGTTTTACCTTTGTATATTGTAAATAGTTTCTTTGAAATATGACTAAAATTGATTCAAAAATAATATTTAAGAGAATACTTAAAATTGAGCAATAAACATTACCATTCATGGGGCCACCAACTCTACAAATTGCGCCACAAAAAGTCGAACAACTAATGCTAGAAAAAATAAGCAACAACATAAGGACCCGCCCTTAAGATATTTTGCTATTTTAGTGGAACAACTATTGTTTATAAATTGAAACTAAGCTTTGGAAAAAAGAGGGGGGCTAGAAATATGTAATCATTGCATATTGCTAAAAGCACCACATGGTCCATAATTTTTTTTCACCCTTTTTCTAATTTTTTTTCTCAAATTAAGTGCACAAATTATTATCAATGTTATTAATACAAGTTTTAAAATGTCTTCTTAAAAGTAAGAAAAAAAGTATAAATATTCATGGGGCCACCAACTCCACAAATATCTCTCAAAAGTGTCAAGCAACCACTACTAACCAAAATAAGCTAATGAGTCACATGAGAACATGCCCTATGTCATGATTTATTGGTGCACTAATGTGGCATCGCATGATTGGCTAATTCTTAAATCTAACCTTAACAATATTTGTAAAAATATTTAACATTGAACTAACAATTATTATAACACACTCAACTCCTAAGTCATTTCCCCTATGTATTATTACAAAAAAAAAAACGTTAAACATTTGTTTGTTTTTCAAAGTTAGGAGTATTATATTTTCTCTCTTATGTTATATATAGTACGAACAAACATAATAAAACCATACTTGTACTATCCACTTCATGTCACCCTATACACAAAACTAAGTTTTATGTTGATAACTTGATTCAAGAATAAAATGTGTTTTTCATTCATAACATCACCATCCACATTTACAAATCAAGATCTTTTGAACTCTCAACATCAATCTCTAATATTTGTTCCCCTTGATTTAAATTATTTTTTATGTTAAAATAAAACTATCCAACAAAATAATTTATATATAATATAGAAAATTAAGCAAACTTTAAAATAAATAATAGATCATAAAGCTAGAGGAGAGTGCCCTATAGTTGGCCACCCTATGTTCACACCCCCTAAAATTTGTCTTCAATATTTCAAAAAAATTGGATATTGTACAACCACTTATTTGTCAAGTTACTTAAAAACAATTGGTTTCAAAGTCTATATGGTCAAATATGATGGCTTACATCACATAGTTTTTTGGTCAAGGTGTCAAAAAAAGGTACCAAAATAACAAAAGGCCCATAGTTGTGCACTAAATCATATTTACTAGCAATCACACCTTAGTGTGCAATGGAAACACCCTTTTTATTTATTTGATGAGTTTTGTCATATTTTTTTATTATCATTAATGGATAATTGCATTTTTAATTAGTAAATGCAGTATAATTTATTAAAGAATTAATATAGGTTTTAAAATTTATTAGATTTTATAAAATTTATTTGAATTACCACTCTAGTTTAAAAAATTTAATTTCTTTATATTTATGTTCTATTTTATGATATTTTTTAATTTGTTGATATTAGTTTATCTATTAGTTACCATTAATATTGTTTGAATTTACATTTAAATTTATAATAAATTTGTATTTATTAATATTGAATTTGTCTTTCACTTAATATTAATATTATTTGTATTTACTTTCAAGTTTATTATAATTTTCATTTGTTAATATTAAATTTATCTTGCTAATATATTTTAGGTGCATATTTTAATTATAATTTTTATTACTAATAATTTCTTTTTATTTAAATGTTTTACATAGATTGAGCATTTGAAAAAAGAGTGGAGTAGTATAGTATCCATCCTCCAAAGCTCTGTGGTTGAGAAGAGGCCATGTCTATTGAATTTTGACGTTTCTCCTTTTAAGTGTATTTGTGTCACCTCCCTTTAGAAGTGTTCTTTGAACCAATTCATATTTGTTGTGCAGATATGAATTAAACCAAGTCAATATTAATAATTACCTCTTTATACATCCACATGCTACAGGAGATAATGTACACAATTATAAGCGGCTCACTTGCCGATACCACATTACTAACAATGTGTATAATATATGAAGCTTTAAATGTGTTAGATACTAATAAAATGTCAAATTTCATCTTGTAGGGGCTTTAGATTCTAAAATCTTAGAGAGGTTAATAAAACTATTAGAATCATAAAACTATTTAATATAAATTACATTTATGTAATGTAAATTATCATATTTATTCTTTAAAATAATATTTGAGTTATAATAAAATTATGAAATATAAGTATATAATCTCTCTCTCTCTCTCTCTCTCTCTCTCTCTCTCTCTCTCTCTCTCTCACACACACACACACACACACACACACACACACACACACACACACANATACTCTCTCTCTCTCTCTCTCTCTCTCTCTCTCTCTCTCTCTCTCTCTCTCACACACACACACACACACACACACACACACACACACACACACAAACATTAAAATAAAAACCTTGCATTCTCTCCCTTAGAACAACTTAAAAATTCCATTGTTTCATAGGTCACTAAAGTAACAAATAATATAATAACTAAAATGTGTTACAATGACGTTTCTATCATTTTGCATATTTTTGTCATAGAAAAATTAATGCTAAGAAGTGCACGTAATTCTATTTAGAAAAGCTGAAAAACTAATTCTATTTGAGTTACATTTATTTTTATATACTATAATTAATAATAAAAATTATTAAACTCTCTCTCTCTCTCTCTCTCTCTCTCTCTCTCTCTCTCTCTCTCTCTCTCTCTCTCTCTCTCTCTCTCTCTCTCTCTCTCTCTCTCTATTCATCTCTCTCAATCTCTTTGTCTATATCTCTCTCCTTCGCTCTCCATTCTCTCTCTCACCCTCTCTCTTTATTAGATGACAAATTTATATGAGTAATCATTTATGTATGATTTCGACAATAATTACAAGGCATGGGAAGTAAATGATAGTTGTAGTTAATTTATTCATAGTTAAGGTGTGTATAATTTTTAGTTCCGGCCCTGGAACTATAATAGAGGGCTCCTACTGAAAGGGTGATTAAATAGATTTTTAATAGCCAATAAAATTATTTGATTTTTTTGCAAGTAAATTACAATGTAATCTTCAATACAAAAAGGTGATCAAATTTTAACAATTGATTATAAAACGTCAATTTTGGCAGGTTCTCATTAGATGATGGAGAGGCGTTCCAGTTTCAATTACAAGAGAAGATGTTAATACCGAGGTAGGCCGGAGAAAATAAAGGTTTTTGCAGGTCATTGCTCACAAAAAATCATGTATAATGACACATGGCTTGTACATGTCTTGCTAGTGGAAATATGGTTTGCAAGGGCATTATAAATTGTCCACGTATCAAGTATCAAGGGTAAAAGAGATAGAAAAGAGATAGAAAAGAGAAGAAAAGAGAAGGAATTTAGATAACTAATTCTTTTGTTAGGATATTTATTAGGCCAAGTTATGATATTTATTGATTTCATTCAGTGGCAGACATTTTTTCATTGTTGAAAAAGATGTCACCAAATTTGGATGTTAGAAACCATCTATCCTATGGATTTGGCATACCCCTCATGTGACTGGCCATTTTTTGAAGAGCCATTTATCTTTTCACCTTGATCATGGAGTCCATACCTACAGTAAAATATTTCTTAGAATATTTGATACCCAAAGCTTCAGCTACATTACCAAAAACCACATTGATTTTCTTATAGTTTCGTTTCTAGATTTTCCATACATGTCTATCAACATATTCACAACTATGATTTGTGACAAAAATCTACTTTCAATTATACTTTTTGTGGATTTCCAAACCATATTCTAAAGCTTCCATTTTGGCACAGGGATTCTGGTAAAGGATTTGGTATCTGCTTTCAAACCTTTCAATTGCATTTTCTTAAATGCTTCCAGTGCCTTTTCAACCAAGCCATTTTGTGCATATCCTGCAAATATAACATTCCATGAAAAGGAATCCGGTCAAGGCATTTCTTTTAGAAGCCTGAAAGCCTCCTAAAGATCACCATTTTGTGCATATCCATAAATCATAGCATTCTGTTAGACTACATTTCCAGGAGGCATTTTGTCAAACAATTCGCGTGCTTTGTGTATGGTTCCACATTTTGCTTACATGTCTGCCAAGGCAGTTGAGATCACATCATTTGACAAAAACCCCCCTTATATTATGCTTTTATGGATGTCCATACCATCCTTCTCAAGCTCTATCATAATCTATTCTATCATAAATGGGTAGTGTCTATATCATCCTCAAGCTCCTTGATATTGTCCACCTCTATTTCTTCTTTAGCATAATCATCATATAAAGCCTCAAATTCTAATGTTGACTCCTACCACTTGCTCAAAATGGCTAACATTTGGAAGCAAGGCCTCAAATTATCCAATCCCACTGCTCTCAGAATTTTGAATTTCGTTCAACGCGGCCTCCCTTTTTTTCCAAAGGGAGATACTAGTAAATTTACTCAAATGACAGACTCCAAGGAAATTTTCAAAAAGGGTTTTTTGTTTAATCAAATCATCAATAATTATTTCTCTTTTTATATCATTTTCATTGTTCTTTTTCCTTACAGTTATTTGGTTTTGGGTGTATTCCCTCAGGAGGAGATGCAAGGTTGGCTAAGAAAACTACCGACATCTTCACTAGGAAATCAAGTCATGCCTTTGGAGGATAAAAAAGGCATTCTATTGCACACTAAGGTGCGATTGCTAGTAATCGAAAAAACTTTTTCTTCCTGTATATATTTCTTTCCTCATCGTCTTCCTCATATAGATTGAATTTGAGTTGGGTGATGTAATGTGATGTAAATGAGTGAATGAAAATTCAGCTATAATGGAACGTGCAGAGAAATAGATGTTTCCTCGTCTTGCAGCCCATTTCATTTCTTTTCATTTTCCCCCATTCCTTGTGTCATGAGTAGTAGTGATTTGTAGTCTCCACTATTGACTGACACACAGGGTCTTGTTCATATTCTCTCATGCTCTAACAAGAAAAAGAGGGGAAAAGAAATTAGAGGGCATTCATTCAATTTCAATTCATTTGCTTCCCTGCATTAACGTAAAACAATCCGACAACATCCACTAATAATGAGAAAGAGTCAAATCACAAAAATTAATCAGGTTTCTTGATGCATGCGCTCGCTGCTCTGCTGTGATCAACCAAAAAAGGACAAGCTTCACGTGTAAAGTGGTGAAAATTGATGAACGCTTCAGATGACTTCAATGGTAGTGATTTTGTCTCCATGATTTCCCACCGTTAGATTGTAAAATTTAGCCTGAGCTCTTTCATATGGAAACACCTACATCGTAATTAGTGTGCTAATACAGGACCACAAAATTGTTTTTTTTTTTTTTTTTTAACTTTGCAAAATCTTTTTTGGAGATATATATTCACATGATACTTGCTTTGCTTTTTTTATAAACTAATTGTGTTCCACTCGTTGAAAACCTCTTCTTAAAAATATTTAAATTTCTAATAATTGAATAAACACCCCATCCACTACTAACTTTTCGCCCCTATTACTATTGGCAAAATCTAAATATACATATCAAGCTTCCCAAATATTTCCATTTTAAAATTGCATCCTTCAATAGTATTTCATTTCACTGAATAAAATAAAAAATTAAAAAAAAATGATTATTGACCATAAATCTGGAATAAATGGGCACATAATCTAAATAAGGAAAGCCAAGATTAGCAAAGCATTTTCATTTTAAAATTGTATTTCTTCTAATGTGAGATCCACCTTTAGTGCACTTATCACATTATCATCCTCACATTTTTGCACAAACTTCATTGTACAATGGAGGATGATCCACCTTTGGTAGACATGTGATTCCACTTAGTGTGGGTGATAGCTTATCTATTGCTCATCTCCTAGTTATCATTCATTGCCTATATATTTAGGCATATCTACATTGTATTTCAATGGGGCTTTATTAATGCATTTTTTATCATCATTGAATCCATTCAATTAATTGATGATATCATTTGTCTCTCTCTTTTGTGCTATTCATTGGGCTTCTAGATCTTGACATATTCTTTCATTGCCTAGGCGAATTCTTACAATAACTATAACTAAAATCAACTATTAGATATAGACTACTCATCAAATAATTCTGAGTATATTACAAGTATGGTTTTATTTGTATATCCTTCCAGTAAACTTCCCTTATACCACCAATCGATACTTAAGAGATTTCTATTTAATGACATTTTGGCCACCTTATGAAATCAAATAATCATGGTCATTATTGTCAACTAGATAATTGTGGTTAATGATTGTCAATATTGATTTTAATGATTGGCTTGTTAGTCATTGATGTCCTAGTTATAAAAAATCGAAACCCGTTATTAAAATGTCAAAGGTTCGAATTAGTACTATGAAGGGGCAAAGAGATGTTAATTCTATAAATCCTGGAAAGTATAGTGTATGAGTGACATGTGAAAGAAGGAATTTATACCTTCCTTTTCAAGGTCTTGCTATTTGAAATCTGCACTGGCTGTTGGAACCTCCTTTTGTTACCTATTTTCAATTTAATTTTGGTATTGTGTGAAGGAAGGAGACCATCCCTTCAAACCTCACAATGAAAACATATATGGTTTAGGTTTACAGTTGACATGGGAGAAGGCAATAAAGAGCAATGACAGATAAAACAAACTTAGCTCTAGTATGATGACATTATTTTTCCATTAGTACATTTAGTGAAAAACATTGACAAAGATCACCGGCAGATTAAAAGCATTACCAGCGAACATCGAGCATACCCGACAGAACACAGAGGTCATGAAAAATGCTAAGTATAGAATCAACAAGCATCACCAGTGACCACAAGCATCACTGACGACACAGTTCTCAGAACTAACCCGACATGAATAGAAAAGGCATACCCAAGGACAAGTTCAAGAAAGGAACACTGACGACCAAGAAAACTGACCATCAGAACCGACAGTCAGTTAGAGAACCCGCAAATTGTGGATCTGATTTTTTCACGACGGATAAAGCAATGTAATTCTATTTATAGAGTTTTTATTTGTTTTAAATCATAACTTAAGGGTCAAGCAAGCTTTATGTAAATGTTTTAATGCATCCTAACAGATCTAAAACATATCTAACTAAAGATCAAGGTCAAGTTGTAAACCTTGGATATAGAGTTAACTTGCGATGCATGAATCAAGAATTGAGCCTAATTTAGTATAAATAGATGTTCAAACTCAATTTTGAGTACATGAATTCATTATTGTTGATATCCATGAAGAGCATCTAAGGAGTAGAAGGCAGAATTCATGCAAAAGTCAGAAACATAATACATCAGTTATCAAGAACACACAGAGGCTACCGACATGCAGATAAAGGTATTATTAAAATCATGGAAGGATGATTACTTATATGTATGAAGCTTAATTGGATCTGTTATCAGCAATTGAAGATTGCATATATCATCGGATCAAAGACTTATGTAGTTGAATTCTAACAAGTGCATCACATCTAAAATCCTTTTGTAGAAGGTGGACTTAACCGATCTTTCCAAATCTCTTAACAGAGTGCACACTTAACAGTGTTGCTAAAGCTTCAAACGAAGTAGATCTTAATAGGTATCCACTGTAATACTCTTAACAGGATAGGTCATCAGAAGTAACCAATTGTAAGCCTTAACCAGCCCCTTCTTATCTACAGATAGTGAAGTCTTGTGGGTAACAATCCCCACCGCAGTTTTTACTTCCTAACAGGAGTTTTCTGCGATATCATATCTTGTGTCATGTGTTA
>MU225826.1:3390215-3410918 GCA_018584345.1 Thuja plicata | reverse complement strand
GTGCATCACATCTAAAATCCTTTTGTAGAAGGTGGACTTAACTGTTCTTTCCAAATCTCTTAACAGAGTGCACACTTAACAATGTTGCTAAAGCTTCAAACGAAGTAGATCTTAACAGGTCTCCACTATAATACTCCTAACATGGTAGGTCATTAGAAGTAACCAATTGTAAGCCTTAACCGGCCCCTTCTTATCTACAGATAGTGAAGTCTTGTGGGTAACAATCCCCACCGCAGTTTTTACTTCCTAACATGAGTTTTCTGTGATATCATATCTTGTGTCATGTGTTATCTATTTTCATGAATGTTTTTGTTATGGTTACATAATGAAAGAATTTATGATATGATTGCATATACATAAAGAAAGATGAACAATTAGATAAGATAATTTACAAACTAATGATTAAGGGTTAATGGGCTAACCAAGAAAAGTTTTAGAGGTACTGATTCACCCCTCCCCTCTCAGTACATCATCTCAATATAATTCCAACATAGTAGAGACATCAAAGTGAGAGGGAACATTTTTGACCTAGTGGTTGAAAATGGATTGGGTGGACCTTGTAGGGATGGAGACAGGTTTAAGCAAGATTCTGATAAAGGCGATAGGAAAAGTGAAGGCATCATAGTGGAAAAAATGAGTTCCGCTGGCAATTTTGTCAGCTGGCCAAGGGACCTGACAAAGGGAATGTCAAAAGGTTCCACCCTAAAGGGCATGGAAACACTAAAGAATGCTAGAGGACAAGCAACCGTCTCAACTGTTAGAGATTATATTAGAGAGGGAAAGAAGATTATTCATTGGGGTGTTGAAGATGAAAGGAAGGGGAACAGGAAAAGGGACAAAACTCAAGTTGTTAAAGAATGTGTAGAAGAGACCCGAGATGGGAGTAGTGATAGCACTTCACAAATCTCATACAACTTGAAGGCTGTGTTGTGGAGATTTAGAAGCAGGATGATGCTCGCTCAACCTTCAAGGGTTGTGTTGGGTGTCTTGCTCTTTTTGAGGAGGTAAATATGCTTAATAAAAAGGTCGACTTCGTGATGAATCAATTTTTTGATTTGGAGAGGTCTATGAGGAGTTTGCCCGTTTTGGATGCAAAGTGATGTATAGCTCTACCACTACACTCTGCCTCTTACAATAGAGTGTTGCGGAGAATGACGGACATGATGATCTCCGTGAGATCCTCAACTTCCTTAGGGAGGATTGGAATAGGGTTCTGTGAAGTGCTTGTGCATCAACCTAGACCCTAGCTTCGTCCAATTCTTTGGCCTTGCCCTTTTGATGACATTTTGTTGTTGATCCTCTACTTTTACGACTCCTACGCGAACAATCAATCAGTTGTCTTTCCCCGCTCTTCCAATGATCAGAAGGAAATTCTTTTTTTACTACTAATGTATTTTGTTTGACTTGCGGACTATTGCTTTATAAGAGTTAGCACCTTGTAATATTGTAAATTAATTTAATATGTATACTTTAGTATATATTCTTATACAATTCTCTATTGACCTCACCTTCCTTCCAAAAGAAATATTAAAAATATAGAATATCAATTTATACATTTTATAAGTGTAAAAAATTTTAAAGTTTTCACATACAATCAAAAAAGTGAAGAAAAAGGACAAGATCATCAAAATCTGGCTGGTAAAATTGAAAACCCTAACCTATCTATTCTTCTGCTGTTGCTGTAGCATCGATGATGAACACCAAGTTTTTGGTTACAGCAGCTTCCGCGAACTCCATTCTATCCTGCAAACTACTTCTTATTCGTCCATTCCATTTTCATTTTCGCAAATTTTTCTCCACTAGTGCTGATTCGCAAACCCTCTTTTCACAATTTGCCTCTACCAAGCTTAACCTGTCTGAGGCCGACATCACTCGGATTCTCAAGTCGCAACCCCAATTGCAGAACCTTCGAACCCTCCACAACGTAGAGGCGGTCATTCATTCGTTGAAGAAGCACGGCTGTACTGAAGTCCAAGTTTCCAATATCGTAAGGACGAAACCCCAAATTATCGGATTTGCAGCAAGAATATTTGAACCTAAGATGAAAGTACTGGAAGATTTCGGTTTTGTGGACCAAAAACTGGCCAAGCTTTTGACGACCAATCCCAGCGTATTGGGTCTCAGCCTCAAGAGCAGCCTTCTTCCAAAGATGGAGTTTCTGAAGAATGTATTTCAGTCCGAGGATGTGCTCGTTAAAGCCCTGTTAAGGGCACCTTTACTTGTCGGTTTTAACTTGGAGAAGATCCTAAAGCCCTCAGTTGCTTTCTGGGAAGGATGGGGTTTTTCTGGGACGGAACTCTCAAGCTTCTTACAGACTTATCCGGTTGCTCTCTCACGCACATCTCTAACGCCTGCACAAGTCCGCCTCATTCACGATATTTCTGCCGGCAAAACAGGCAAAAAGTTCAAATATATTGTAGGTATAGTGGCTGAGAGACGCTTGGAAACGTTAGAGGCCAAGATAGAGAATTTAAAACTCTGTGGGCTCTCGGCTGAAGAAGTTTGGCAACTACTTCGAAATTACCCTCTAGTCTTTACTCTCTCCGAGGAAAATGTTAGGGAAAAGATGAACTTTCTAGTTAATAACATGGAGCTCCGTGCAAATTATGTATTGAAGCACTATAATGTATTAATACTTAATTTGCAAAAGATAGTGAGGCCCAGGTGTCTTGTTTGGCAGAAAATCAAATCCATCAATGACCTCGACCTCTCCCTTTCGATGGTATTGCAGATGCCAGAGGCAAAGTTTGTTAGCAAGATTATAGAAGGGCATCCCGAGTCTAAAACACTCTGGTCCATTTATGAAAGAGCCCTCTCTAATGCCCCCAACCGCGCAAACAGTTCAGCAAAAACAAAGTTTTCGATGGCAAAGTGAGGGTCAGAACTCAAAAATCACTACAAACTTCTTTATTCTTTGGCAGAATGAATGCAAGCCCTATCCTTCCAGGCGTTGGCCGTGAGCACTTTTGAATCATGGAGGTAACATATTCAACAACAGGAGCTATGTCGATATATCCTCCGCCCTGCGTTCTGTGTCTAGCTGCTGTTCAAACAAGGTAGGCATTGCAGTTACTTTTTTTTCAAGGGAGCTAATTGCTATAGCTGTAGCGATTAAGTGTGATGTAATTGGTGAATATCAACATATCTAAATTTTGTTACTTCTGAAAGTCATCTCTGAAATCGCATCATTTTATTCCAAATGGAAAACATGCTAGAGAAAGGCGTGAACAACTAAAAAAATAGCAAACAAGTTTACCAGCCCACAAATGTTTGCCGAGGCTGTAATTATATTTTTGATGTGGTACGTTTAGAACACTGGAGTCAGTCTTTAATAAGGTGACATATAAGTCCTTAAAAAATACATGAAAACAGTAAACCAGAACAGCAGGCTTTTCAATTTACAGTGGAAGTTCATCAGCAATCGGACAAGATCATAATACATTTTGTTGGAAGTTAGTTAATAATTGGTGTTAAGCAGAGTTTTGGAACGGATACTCGCCAGGTCCATTTTAGGCTCTGGCTTGAGAAATTAAAAAATTCTATTTCAAGATAATATGGATTTTTATTGTTTCCAATTCAGAATAAACAATAACATCAATGACAAATGGATCAAAATTGCAAATTCTCTCAAAATTCTGGAACAAGCTGCAAACTTTTATATTAAAATGGACTGGTTGTTGTGTTACACCTAGCCCAACTGGAGAAACTGCTAGTGATTCAATGGATTTGAGATCATTCATAGATTAAACAAATTGTTGAGGGTTTAAAGAAGCTCCTGCTAAACAAATGGATGCTGAAAATGAAGATGAGTGTTTTAAGTTTTAGTTTTTAAGATTTTTAATTATGTTATGACTTTTTGAAACAAGGCAGTTCTGAGATTGATTGATTATGGTCTCTCAAAGTTATGGTGTTTAATAGTGCTTCTTTGAGTTTGGGGCGGGGACGATAGATTTGAGATAGGACAATTTGCTTTTCCAGATTTTGTATACGGCTGTCAAAATAAAATATGAAAATTAATATTTGATTTAAAGTACAAAAATGTTTAAGAAGTTGCAATTTCTCGTTTTTGTAAAGAATATGAGTAAAAGATTTGTGCTGCTGTATGGCATTTTGTATCGAAGGCAACAAATCTATATAGGTCTTTGTCCGAGTTGTACACATTTTTAAGCACACTACAATTTTCATGCTGAACACCTCTATTACTATAATGATCATGCCATCTTTTGCCACATTTTTACTGTCCCGTGGCAGGACTCTGCCAATTCTCCAGCCTATATACAGCTATGTAATGCAGTCTCACATGCATGCAACAGAGAAATCCATTTTCATTCTGTTATCTAATAGTTTTTAAAATTTTGGCAAACATGGTGAATTCAAATTCCATTTTTTGACTTGTTGTTTGTGTCCTACCATCATCAAGTAGTATAGTTAAACATAATTTCTCAACAGTCACACATGCACAAAAATAAACTGCTGTATTTGAAAATGGACATATTAATGCAAAACAATATGAAACAAAAAAATTGTTTTATTGGCAGTAGCAAGAAACAAGATTTGTAGTAGTTCACTGCTGCTTATATAGAGCTTTGGAAAATATTTCCCTACAAAAGAAGTTGATCTAAAATTCATATAATCAGTAAGGAAATTCCTACCTTAGAATGAATCTACATCATGCCAGCTTCAAGATCCTATATCACATTCCACCTTCTCAACTATATAAAAACAAAATTAAAAAGTATAAGTGGCTATTTGCAAGATTGCACTAGTGGGGGATTTACTTTACCATAACAAAATATTCAGAAATCATTGCCTCAAGGAATATTTTTAGAGAACTGGAGAGAGAAAATGTTGTAGGCCTCTGACATTGATGAAATCCACACATGCCAAACTTGAAATGATTTTTTGATTGTGCGTGATGGTTTGATAATTTTGCAATGTGCTCCATTACTTTTTTACACTATTGCTGTTAGTCCTTGCAATCTCAGAGTCGGATTTTGTACTTTACATGTTTGGCATGTGGCGCTCTATTAGACATCTTTGCGGTCATCAATCAAAGAGAGAAACAAAATTTAAATGTTGTCCTTTCCATGTCTTCAACATTGCATTTTTCTCCATTGCCATTGTTATTATGCCCTGAAGCTTGCCTAAGGTGTTTTGGTGCAAGTACTTGTTCTGCAAGTGTGGCCTTGTCACCATCTAAATGCTTCAACATCCTTGGCTGCCATGGTCTACTATTTTTCCATTTTCTATATAAGATCATGCTGGCCTATTTTGTGCAAGATGGTTTTGGCATGGACTCGCAGGTGGCTTGACCATTTTCGTTGCAGACAAAATCATCTAAGATTTTTCTTTCACAACTGCCCTTTCATCATTAACTGTCTAGATCACTCCAAATTGCTCTGCACGTGTATTATGTCTTTGTATCTGAGGTGTATGTACATTTCAGATTTGTACCTATTGACAATCAGATTAACAATCATATCTCAGATTAATCTAGTGGTAATTGTAGCATATAATATTGGTAGTTGCTGCAAATTTATTACAACTAACCCAACATGAAGAAGAATTTTGTGTGGCTAACTTGTTCCACTTTATCTCCTTTTATGTGTGTCTGTGTCAACATATTTATCGATTAATCTGTGCTTTTACAATATATGAATATTTGTTATTGTTTTACTAAGAGCTTGTGTGATCACATAAGCCTTAGAATCTTAAATAACTAAAGAGTGCATGGAAAATATATAAGGAGTTGACAAGAAACTCATCAGATTGCAGAAGGGTGACATCTTTCCATTATGATACAACAAACACCCTCTTACTGGAGTGTGCCCTAGTATTTGTTCCTCCAACTATAGTAATACAGATCTTTACTGACTAGATTGCATATGCCTTTGTTAGTTAACTCATTATCTAAAATATGACATATAGCTATGCTTAAACTATCGGGATGTACATAAATCATGCATATAAATAGACCATGTTTGGATGGTAGAAACCTGGTGCTTAGATGCTTATCTTTGTCTGGCATAAAATTGAACTTGATTGAAAACAAGAAATAGAACATTTGAACAACAGAAATCTGAAACATTTCCTTCTTGCAGAGGGTCCTTCGGCTTTACAGCTGCCAATTTAATATCATTCTGTATTTTTGAGCGAGAAGTAATTTCCTTATTGTATCAATTGATAAATTCAAATGGATCCTTTGATATCAAATCCAAATACATACCAATTCATCACGTTCTTATGATTTATCTAGGCAGGCGCAATGCCTCTCATCAGCAGACAACAGTCTCATCAATAGAACTGAAACATTCAATAAGGATTGCAAAGCTAATTGCAATTGAAACAAACAAACGTGTATATCAAGCCTTACTGAGATTTCCATTGGTCTTAAGCTATATTGCTTATCCATTAATTTTTTACTTTCTCAATGCACATTATTTGCAGGAAATGCACAGTAATGTCACATCCCTGTCAGCGATAGCCATGCTGAACAGTGCTGGTAAGGACAAATTAAAAATAAAATAACGTCTGTCAAACATGAAAGGGAATAAAAGGGGACAAAACATATAATAGGAATCATGTGTGTATGCTAGGAGTAGTCTCAGAGGCAGCAGGGCATGCTCATGCATTTAATAAGCATGGTGAGCCTCTTCTTGGACCTAAAAAGGGCAGGTCAGAGAAAGAAGAAGACAGGAGAGTGCGTACGGAGAGGAAGAAGGCATGATTTGGAGGAGGGTGCGTACGGAGAGGAAGAAGGCATGATTTGGAGGAGGGTGCATTGTTTTCAGTCACACATCTTTGGCGTGTATGTCTACTCAAGCATTACCAACTATATTATCTGACAAGTAAATCCCCCTACTGGGGGGCTCGTATGCAGCTCCATACTCTATTTTGAGAGCTCCCATTTTATTAGAGGCAGGGAAGATTTAAGCAAAGCGTGTGGAATTAGATTTACACTTGTTTGTAACATTTTCCTTAAAGATTCTTAAGCCTTTTCAACTAATGTATTTTGTGCATATGTGGTGATCATTGCAATCGATGGGAATACTTTTTCTCGGGGGCATTCAGTCAAGTAGAACATTTTTATTGTTTGGGCTTCCCCACATTATGTACATAGCTAAGATAGCATTTCAGATGAAAGGAGGGTCCTTTATTACGCTTTTTGTACGTAAATATTGTGACACAATCATATCCACATATATTTATGCACTATCTGCACTCTGCTTCAGCATTTCTAAAAGCTTTTTCATCAAATAGATTATGTGGGTAGTTGCAAAACAAAAGAAAACAAACCTCTGGTCTATATACCCTCCAATGGCAGTTGCAAGAAAGTTTCTAATGCCCCCCCCCAAAAAAATTAAAAATCCACTTTGTACAATACCCGTGATGGAAATTTTGGAGAACCCAGCCAATGGCTTTACTTGAAAGTTTTAGAAGAAATAATAGCCTTCCTGTCAAGTCTATTTTGAGTGTATCCTCCGATTATTGTAGTTCTATGGAGTAAACCAATATGGGCTAGAAGTGGATGATTGAAGTGAAGTCATTTTGAGCACTCAAAAGAATACTGTCCAAGTCTCTATGTTATCATTTTGGCTGGAGAAATTCTGCAAAGGATCGCATCGTCAAGAAATTGTCGCGGGCATCATACTCCAGGTATTTCCACTATCTGCACTCTGCTTCAGCATTTCTAAAAGCTTTTTCATCAGATAGATTATGTGGGTAGTTGCAAAACAAAAGAAAACAAACCTCTGGTCTATACCCTCCAATGGCAGTTGCAAGAAAGTTTCTAATGCCCCCCCCAAAAATCCACTATGTGCAATACCCGTGATGGAAATTTTGGAGAACCCAGCCAATGGCTTTACTTGAAAGTTTTAGAAGAAATAATGGCCTTCCTGTCAAGTCTATTTTGAGCATATCCTACAATTATTGTAGTTCTATGGAGTAAACCAATATGGCCTAGAAGTGGATGATTGAAGTGAAGTCATTTTGAGCACTCAAAAGATTACTGTCCAAGTCTCTATGTTATCATTTTGGCTGGAGAAATTCTGCAAAGGATTGCATCGTCAAGAAATTGTCGCGGGCATCATACTCCAGGTATTTCCACTATCTGCACTCTGCTTCAGCATTTCTAAAAGCTTTTTCATCAAATAGATTATGTGGGTAGTTGCAAAACAAAAGAAAACAAACCTCTGGTCTATACCCTCCAATGGCAGTTGCAAGAAAGTTTCTAATGCCCCCCCCAAAAAATCCACTTTGTGCAATACCCGTGATGGAAATTTTGGAGAACCCAGCCAATGGCTTTACTTGAAAGTTTTAGAAGAAATAATAGCCTTCCTGTCAAGTCTATTTTGAGCGTATCCTACAATTATTGTAGTTCTATGGAGTAAACCAATATGGGCTAGAAGTGGATGATTGAAGTGAAGTCATTTTGAGCACTCAAAAGAATACTGTCCAAGTCTCTATGTTATCATTTTGGCTGGAGAAATTCTGCAAAGGATCGCATCATCAAGAAATTGTCGCGGGCATCATACTCCAGGTATTTATCCAATGGCAAGAATTCATCACTCATCTGTGTTCTTTATATCATAGTATGTAAAGTTTATCTCCATTAAATTTTAGTCAATAGAAAAGAAAGTAATAATGAATTATATTATTGGGGAAATAGATTACAACTGTTTTCTTCAATCTATTTAAAAAAAATGAAGAATGTAGAAGGCAATACTTTCTATTCTGAACATTTTGTCACTGAGTTATTGGTTGACAATAGACAGAGAAATACTTACTGATTTCAGCTGCGAAGTATCTAAGATATGAAATGAATATAAATGACTCTAGACTATAACAGACTTCCGTGTAGTGAGTCCTTGATTATAACTGTTATGAAATAAATGTTGTGGTTGTTGTTTGTTGGATATGGAGGATATGGTGATATCTATTCTACTGCGACATTGTTATATGATCATGCTTTTAATCAACACCTTATAACATATATTTATTCACAGCGTGACATCTTCAAGGCTTATTAGTCATGCGATAGATGTATATGTCATGTTGTATTTAAGGTTCTAAGAGGATTGGAGGTTATTATTTTAGTGCGAAATGAGTACATGTATATCCTTTATTAGACTATGATAGATCATTGTATGTGATATATATGATATAGCTTAATTTAGGATATATGATCTTCATCTTGAATTATATTTTGAAGTAAATAGGTTTGATGGTGGTAAGACATCCATGTAAAGTTTGAACATGGATGGAATTTTTATAATTATAGCTTATTAAATTGGGAATCAAATTTAGAAATGTTTCCTTTCCATTAAGCATGATCCCCAATTGGAATCACTTATAGGAACCTTACTTGATATGAAAACGGAAGATATTAAAGATGTGTGATCGTTCAATAATTAGCTAATTATAAGATGTTTGAAAATTGTGACCATTGATTATAAAGGAAATTAAGTAGCTTTATTAGGAGGATGTCCTATATTTTTATGATACTCGATATCATTAAACCCTATTGAAGTGGGATGCAACTTGAAAACTTGAAGGAGCTTTAAAATAATCTTGCATCACATCAATATTACGACCACATGATATTTAGTGACCTCTTAAGTACACTACACTTGCTAGAGGGGCTATCATGGGAACAAAGGAAGGGTACCATGGTTGTGTTTGATGATTGTATGTTTGTGTGAGAATTGTGGCTGAGGTAACACCTATGTTGTAAGGCCTATGAGGTTTTAAATACTCGAGATACTAAAATCATTGGACAAAATGTTATATTGAGATGATATCAAAATATATGTAATAATTGATCATTTGAAAATTCTATTGTAGTGTCAATAGGTGTAATAAGTTATTTTAATGTCATTTCATCCTTGTCTTGATGCGATAACAAGATCTATAATATATTTCTAGAATGGCATTTGGGCATTGGGGTATTGGGGCAAAGGATTTTATATGACTACAAGTATGATTTATTGACCCCTTGAGTATAAGAACCTCAATGTTGAACCTATCATTTGAACTTCCAATGGAATTGCTTTCGTATGGGTTTTGACTTAACCAAGGTAGTTGTGTTGAGAAAATAGCCTAGCCCCTATGTTGTTAAGACAAAACCTTGAGAACTTGGGTGTAGGCGTCCTTGAGAAACCTAGTGAGGAGAACTACGTGTAACTTTGACCCATTTGGAAGTGGGAACGTAGGCGACACTCGGGTGAAGGATACCCTTGTGCCCTCAAGTTCGTAGGGGAGGGGCTAGGGGGGAATAACTCTAGGGATTGAGGTTATTCCTTGATTAACCTTTCCTCTCTAGTAAGCTTTAGTTGAGGCTAAAACATGAAATAATGGTCATGAAACAATTAAGAAAACCTAATAAGTTGTATGTAATACATAATGTGCTTTGTATAGAAAGACAAAGGAAATGAATTGGGTTGACTATTGTTTATTCGGTATTTGCTTAGTGTTACATGTGGAATCAAGAGCACAATACATTGGATTATGAAATTGCTGTGTTTGAGATATTTAATCCCAAACAAATAATGTGTGTAGGTGCTTCTCAATCATTCAATTGTGATCTACTTGTTCTGAATTAGGAACCTCTATTCTAGTTATAATGCTAAGCCAAGTACAGGTGTTGACTTTTACAGTATCGAATGGAGTTAGGACCCTACGAAGGCATAGGTAGAGGTTTGTATTCTTCTAGCACGTAGACTAGTTTTCTCTATCTGAGGTGATCACCAAAGGCATAGGTAGAGGTTTGTATTCTTCTAGCACATAGACTAGTTTTCTCTATCTGAGGTGATCACCGAATGATAAATCCTATGACCCACTTAAGATAAGCTTATCCACTTGAGATTGTCATAGTCAAGGAGCATATTATGGCAGTAGACTGTCAGTCGTACCACCTAGCTAGCAGATGGTAACCCTCGGTTGCATGCAGGTGAGGGATATTTGTGTTGATCTAGGGATTGGACTGATTCCACTGGGAGCATGTGGGCTTGGGGGCCAATTTCATGTCGGTGATGGATGTCCTTATTGCTTAGTTGTCCGATGGACTACAAGGAAGAGAACTTCTAATGAGGAACAAATAGGTGATAATTTGACCAACCTCATGGTATCTTTGATCTCAGTTTGATGTGAAAATGATATACTTTACCTTGTTGGGTTAAGGATGGCTGGAGTTATGGGATGCACCCGATCCTCTTCCCAAGTATCTACAGGTCCAAAGACTAGGGAAAGGAATGTGACCCATGGTGTAGTGTGCAATGCACTAACATTCCCTCTTTCTGGTATGCACTATATACATGGATGGTAAGCCATTGTATATGAACTGGTCACCGTGTCTTTGTGATTCTTGTATAAGCAAGTCACTTTGGCCCTTTTGGATGTATGATGGAGCTACTAACTATTTATGTGACGTATGGCAAAGCTAGTTAGCTTGTGTACCTGCGATATGTATGAGCTTGTCATTGTATATGTCATGTATGCTTAAGATTATCAGTACGTGTGTGATTTGTGATATGACCCTTGTATGTATGTATAAGCTGGAAAAACTAATGATTGATAATGATGAGTATGGAACTAACACTTGATGATAATTGATATCTTTTATTGGGATGGGATCAAGTTCCTAGAATCCTTTAATTAATAATCAAGATTAAGAGAGATCAAAGATCTCATCAAGAGGAGAGAGTAAAATCCCTCTGAGTGCGAACTACGAAGCCTCTGATTTCCCACAAGAGGATACGTAGGCAGGGTCATCACGAGTGAACCCTCAAGACTTAGGTTTAGGTCTAGGGATGACCCTAGTTATGAAAGCTAAACACTATAATGACTAGCATAAAGTGTGATATCGAGTTATTGCCACCATAGTGAACATATGAGTTTTATAATCACCACTTCTAAATTAAATGGGAAATGATTGGTTGAATAAGTAATGATTGATGTGAAAAAAAATGGTAGCACTGGAAGGGGGGTGTTACAAGTAAATCTTTGAAAATGCTTTAGAAACTTTCAATAACCATTGCATTGCAGAGACTAAATTTGCATATTTAGAGCTTTATGCCTCAAGCATATATATTTTTGACTTTATGGTTATAGGCAGGGACTATGACTACATCAAAACCCTTTTTTAACTAGTTGGTGATGTTGAGATTATTTAGGCTTCATGTCATTGGAGGCTACAAGGGTTACCTTCTCAGTTTTCTTTATTGCAAATCATACCTTCTCACTTTTCTTTATTGCAAATCATTGAAATCCATGGGCTAAGGTTGGGTGCCCTGTAGGGGGGCTTCTTGGAAAATTTCAGTGGGTGCTACTGAGATTTTCTAGGATTATTCTAAAGTATGTGGTCATATAAATTTTGTAGTGCAGTTTAGGGTCAAGTTTAAGCTCTCGAAGTTTATGGCTGCTCATGGTCTCATGAATTTTGTTATGTAGCAATTCAATTCACCCGAGTTAATAAACATACAAATAAATAAAAAACTTAGTTGATAAAAATTGAATAACTTCAGATGATTGACAACAAAAAAGCCTAAGCTAGTAGGGTGATTTCTAGCCCCCCCCCCACCTTTGCCACATGATTAATTAGAATATTTTCCTAAAAAATAGTAGCCACTGCTATTTAGGGTTGCTGATCAATTGAAATTTGAACCTTGATGACAACAAGTACAATACCAAGTTTTATCTTGCAGATATATATCTCTTCGATTATTACTTTTTCTAAGTTTTCTCAAAGCAAAAATGTGCAAATTTAATGTATGGCTCATGTCTTATTATATAACTCTTGAAAATTATAAGATATTATATTTTCACTCCAATCATTATATAGGTGTGATGTGATGTAATAGTTGAATATCAATAGATTGTTACTTCTTAAAGTTATCTCTGAAATTGTATCATGATGTTCCAAATGAAAATCTTGTTAGAGCAAGTAGTGGACAACTAATATACATAATGTTCAGTAAACAGGTTTTCCAGCCCACAAATGTTTGTAAAACTTGTAATTATATTTTTTGATGTGGTACTGTTTAGAACACTAGAGTCAGTCTCTAATAAGGTGTCATATAAGTCCTTTAAAAAAAACATGAAATATGTAAATTATAATAGCAAGCTTTTCAATTTACAGTGGAAGTTTACCAACAATCAGACAAAATTAGAAAACATTTAGTTGGAAGTTGGTTAATAAATGGGTTTGATTGGATTGTTGGGACTAACACCGAGTCCATTTTAGGCTCTGGTTTGACAACTTTAAAACTTGTATTTCAGGATAAGTTTGATTTTTATTGTTTCCAATTCAGGAAAATCAATAACATCAATTAAATATGGATCAAAATTGCATTTTCTCTCAAAATTTTGGAACAAGCTGCAAACTTTTAAATTTCTATAGATTGATTGTTGTGGACACCTAGCCCAACTAGAGAAATTGTGTCATGTCCCCAAATAATTGCAGTGTTTTGTAGCCAAAAATAGTGTTCTTAAACATTATTAATTAATAATATTATAATGATAATATTAAATAGTTTTGTCAAATAAATAAATAATATTAAGAGATGAAAATGTGCACAAAATGTTACAATTGTGGTTGTGCTGCACCAAAAGATCGACCTTTCAATACTCGATACAACCACTAGACTTATAGAGTCCATAGGAAGTAGTTAGTCCCTTGTCACGAATCTCGAGGGGAGCGCTGGCCATTTTACCAACAATCTCCCCATCAGCTTTACCCGAGAGGATTCGAACCTGTGACCATGCTTTGATACTACTTGTTACAAGTGTGGTTGTCAATGCACCAAAAGATTGACTTTTCAATGCCCAATACAACCACTAGACTTTTAGAATCCATAGGAGGCGGTTAGGCTCTTGTCATGAATCCTGAGGGGACCACTGACCATTTTGCCAACACAAAATAGCGTTTAGATGTCATTATGGGCATTATTAGTTCTTGGTCATACCTTTTGGATTAACCAATGCACCCGCCTCCGTTTAGTCATACATGAACTAGGTATTCAATTTTCAACTAAGGAAATTTGTATTGTTTTTATCTGGGAGCATTATTTGAAATATTTATATGAAGTGCTTGGCTGTTGGACTCAATGGGAAGTAGTACTGAGAGGGGAGGGGTGAATCAGTACCTCTAAAACTTTTAACACTTCATCCAATTTATCATTAGTGATCATTCAATTCTGATTTACCAACCATTACTGTTTGTTCTTTCTTATGTAGACATTGTTTGTTAACAATCTTTACAATCATCCATAGAAACATTCATGAAATTAATAAACACATAACACAAGATATGATATCACAGAAAACTCTTGTTAGGAAGTAAAAACTGCGGTGGGGATGACACCCACAAAACTTCACTATCTGCAGAATGGAAGGGAGCCGGTTAAGGCTTACAATTTGATCACTTCTGATGATCTACCTTGTTAAGAGTATTGAGGTGAAGACCTGTTAAGATCTACTCTGTTAAGAGCTTTAGCAACACTGATTTAAGTGTGCACTCAGTTATGAGATTTACAATAGGACGGTTAAGCCCACCTTTCTTGTAAGGATTTCATTAGTGTACTACACTTGTTAGAATCAAATGTTTACTTGACTGTATGCAATCTACTATTGCTGATTTACAAATCTATTAAAGATTTTACAATAATGATATCACCTTAAGTGATTGATTAATACCTTTTCTCTGCTTGTCGGTAGCCTCTGTTCTATTCTTGAAAACCGAATTGAATCTGTTTGTGTTCTCCTGCATGAATTCTCTGTATAGTCTTTAGTTGCTCTCTGTGGCTACTATCTTCATTGAACAACCTCTCTATTCTGAATGGGCCGAGCACCTATTTATACAAGTTATTTGACCTATTTTGAAATTCATGATTTACAATGTTAACTCTTAGATCTAAGGTTTACAACTTGACCTTGATCTTTAGTTTGCATGTTTTAAAACAGTAAAACGCATTAAAACAATAAAAATTACATTGCTTCCTCCGCACATAATGGATTAAAAAGCAAATCAAGAAGTTATAAATACAACTTCAGTGATTTATCTGACATGGAAAGTCAGATCCACTTTTTGCAGGATGTAACTAACTGTCGGTTCCTGGCTGTCGGTTTGACCTCGTAGTCTGTCAGCGTTCCTTAACTGAACTGTTCGTCGGGTAGCACTATTGATACTTCGTCGAGTATCCTTATCTTTTTGTCATCGGGTAACACTTTGACAGTGTTCGTCTGGTAACCTTAGTGTTGGATAGTGTTGTGCCCTGTCTGTTGGTTTAGATTAAATCGATGGTGCAGATCATGTTTTTCTCTAAGTATACTAATGGCAAAATATAATGCCTTTAATCTCCCCCTTTGACATTACTATAAAAAACTGATGTGTATAATACTGAAATTATTACACCATGTTTATTTCCTTGTCATAATATGACTCCCCCTTTCTATGTGCATCGGTATAGTGTATATATATGTACATGTATACTATTTGATTGCTGTATGTACATTATTTTCCCCTTCTTTTTCCTTCCACTATACATTATTTCCTCCTTTTAATTGAGGTGATGTACATATCAAATTCCCCCTTTCTTTTATACTGATGACAAAAACGTACGACTTACAAAATGTCAAAAAATTTGTGACAAAAATGTGTAACTTACAATGTGTCAAAAACATTACAGTGGGTAAGTTTGATATCTTCTAGTAGTTTCTCCCATTGTTCTTTCAATTGTTCGAGTGCCATATGTTGCAGCTCGAGTCTTGCGTGCATATCAAAAATACTTTCCAGGACTGACATTTCAGGGGTGACAATTAGTGTATTTCCCTGTGTCATATTTTGTTGTAGCAGTGTAAGTGTCGGTAAGAGCTTAACTTGTAGCTCATTGACTTCATCTCTGCAAATTGAATGTCTTGTCTCTGCTTCCTAGCCTGTATTATTTGCTCTTTGTGCAATTTAAGTGCTTCTGCTATGTTGGCTAGACTTTGTGCACTGGACTGAAGATCAACATCTATTTTTGCTATCTTGTCGGTATACCCCTTAGTGAGTTGATCTAAGGTGCACAATTTCTTAATTAAGGTAATAGCTTCAGGTAAAAGTGGTTCAATTTCACTTACCAATTCAGATAGCTTGACCTTTTTGAGTGCCACTTCCTGGCTTATCTTCTCGGCGAGCTTGAATTCATACTTTTGCTCAAGTTTCTCTTCCATAGTTTTCTCAGCGTCAGTATTCTGAGATGTTATTGCATTCGTGAGTGTTACCAGTTGATCAATTATTGGAACTTTCTGATCAATGTTTGTATCTGGTACTATTTGTTGAAGTATATCTCTTGCTACTTCAAGTACCTTGGCCTCTTTTGCTGCTTGTTTCATCTTATCTTGAATGGCCTTTCTCTCACATAGCTTTGCATATTTTGTTAACGTTGTTGGATCCAATGTTCTTGGATCACAAATTGGTATCTCAATTATCTCATCCAGAGTTACTGGACTTTTGTTCTTTCCTTTCTTCCTTTTTGAGATCTTAGGGGATGCAGATGTATGAACTACCGAAGCTAGTTCATTTGTATGCTTTGAGTTACTTGGTGAAGGTTTTGTTGATGAAGCATCTTGTGTCTTCTACTCAGTTTGCACCTGTTGGTTATGTGAAGACGTCTCTTCATTTACCTTGGGTGTTTTTGCAGAATGTGCTTCTGATTTCTTTACTGTGTCATCCTTCTTTCCTTCACCATGTTTTGAATGCTTTTCCCCTGTTTCCGTTTGATTGCCTTCCCTGTTTTGATCAATATCCTTCTGGTCATCGGTTGTAGCCTGTTCTGCAGGTGTATCTATAGTTTCTTTTCCTTCTCCTTCACCCTTGTCTGTGGGTGTGCTTGTTTCCTTTTCAATTGATCCTTCCTTGCCCTCTAGAATGTTTATTGCCTTTATTAGGACAGGCATGTTACTTTGAGTTGCTGCTTGGGCATTGTCAATATTGATGTTCTGCTCGTCGGTAATGTCCTTGTCAGCAGTGACATTCTCATCTTTCTGTATAGATTCTGCAGTGTCTTGCACTTTTGAGTGCATGATTGAAGTGTCTTGCACTTCTTCACATGTAATATCAATTATCTTATCATATGATATTTTCAGTGCTTGATAACTTTGTTGATCCTTGAGTGATGAATATCACATCATCTTTCTTCTTGGGATCATTGTCGGAGTCATAGTGTGTGATATCTTAGACAATGTCATCCATGCCTGTATTCAAGTTACTAGGCTCATCATCACTCTCCTGATTGTCCAGAGCAATAAGCTGAGGACTTGCATTATCTAACTCCTCTCTGTGAGGTGTGTTTGTGAGAAGTAATTGCTTCTCAACACTTGATGATTCTGCCGGGAGATCTAGGAGATGTCTCCACTTGGTCTCTGTCATCGAATCCAGTTCAATAAACTTGCCCTCCAGTACTTTGTAAGCCCTTATTTTGGCTACAAATTTACTTAAGTGTTTCTTCAGTACTTCTTGTATTTCTTCAAACTTGGATTCAGGAGGCATCAATCTTACAAGAATTCTTTCTCTTGCTTCTCTTTCTGTTTGTAAGGCATATGACCATTGTTGGTATATCCTTTTGCCTAGCTCCTCAGGTATTTGACTTACAAATTCAGCTGGGGCATACTTGTTTTTAATCATTGATTTGATGACTGCATCCTGTATCTTATTTTGATCTTCTGGATTCAGTGTATCCCACTGCCTGATGTTTTTATCAGTCATTGTACCATGGGTAGCAATTGATTTGGCAGCTTCATCTACCGTTTGGTTTCTGAAGTTTTTCTTTACATCTAGTTCATCATCTTTGGTGTCATCCAAGTCAGCCAGTGTCCTGACAAACCTTTTTCTTTTCTTTGTTGTCTTGCTCTTTTTGCTAGTTGCTTCCTTATATAGGTCCTTACTTGACCTTTCTTGAGTGGTGTTGTATCCGTTGCAGCAGTCTGACTTCTTGTCCTTTGTTTCTTAGCAGGAGATGGAGATGGAGGTGCATCAGATTCAGTGGCCTCTGTATTTGATTTCTTTTCTTTAGTGTTTCACCGATGGTACCTGGTTCATCAGTTTCCTCTTGTTGATCCTGTTCTTCCTCGTCTGTGACCGATAGAATCTTCTTGAGATTCTTTATCATTTTATCTTTCTTGTTAGCTGATAGGCTTTCCTTGTGGGGTTGCTTGCAACCGGAAGTTGTCTCACACCTGAAAACAATTGTCAGTAAATGGTTTTGGGGCTGCAGTAAATGGTTTTGGGTGATGGTTTACAAGCAAACCTTTTGCAGGCTATATGGTACAAATAAATATATCCTACGCAACAGACAATTTGTCCTTGCAAGCTGATAGAGATAGCTCACATACGCTCCCGCAGCATTTAATTTTCATTTCATTGCACAATGCATTCATTAATAATTATTGGTCGCACAGTGCATTCATTAATATTTTCTTGCACCATATCGTAACTCTAATAGAGAGCAGAGCAGCTTGCCATTAAGGGCTTTTTTTTCCATAATGGCTCTGTTTCTATTAGATGCCAATGTCTTGGGGAGTCGGGGACTAATACCAAAGGTCGTACATCTCTCTGAGTTTTCTGATTAAAATAAGGACTGTGACTTCAAAGTAAAGCTGGGAACTTATGAGGTATGAAAGGCCCATCTGAGCGAAGACTACAATGGCTTTTCCGGCGATGTGAGGCCCATGTCGTAGTGGTTGGCATCTCATTCCAAGGAAACAAACAAATAATTGAAGTTACAAAACCATCGGGAGGAGCCCAAATGTTAACAATTATCTTAACCTGGTTTAAAAAATTCCATAGGCAGGTGCATTTCCCACTTTCATCCGAGATCCCTACCAACCAAATTAATAAAAAACTAATTGGATCCCATTTTGACAAAAGAGTTTGATAAGGCGTGTACCTAATGGAGCCAATTCAGATCCGTCCCGCCAGGCTCTGTCTTTTGAACCCATGGTCTCGAGGAATGTGTCCCTCTAAGCTTTAGTTTTGTTTACCTCTCCTCTTCTACACACCCACTTGCTTGGTCATTGCGCAATACCAACGACCTTTGACAAATATTTGGTCTTGAAATTTAAACACAAAATTTTTGGCCTGGTCGTCCATGCCCATTTCAGACTGGCTTAAAAACACAAAATGCCCTCACGGGGTGCCACAATGTTAATGGCTTCAATATTTAAGCCCTTCACTGCTGCCATAGGTTTTTAAATTTTTCCTCTCCCGAGTAAAGTAAAGCAAACGGCGGGCCAAAGGGTGGCGAATTCCTCTCGTTTGTTTCAGCTGCTTTTTATTTTATTCATTTCCCGCTTGGTTTTTCAAGAAGATTGAAATTAAAAAGTCAAAAGCAAGAAAAACTTCATAATATTAAGAGATCCGCTAAACCAAGAGATGTTAAAATTGAGCCGTTACTCTTGAAATCTAGCCCGATCTATCTTCTTTCTTTTGGATTGCACTCGAAAACCTAAAATATCACGAAAATTTATAATAAAATATTTTCCGCTCTCTTCCCCCTTTCCTTTTGATTGTAATCTCCTCTTTAAAATAAAAACCCCGGCGTGTGATGGGAATAAGGATCGCGACTCATTCCCTTGAGTCGCAATTAATAGATAGTATATTTGATGTAAATTATGAGTAATAAACTAAAAAAAGAGTGAATAATTATGCATTATTGGCAGAAACAGTCAGTGTTCATCATAACAAACAAATAGCTAATTCACAAAAATATTTGTTTATTATTTTTGGATCGTTTTTTCATTATGTTCTTTCATGTCATTAAGTTTCAGAATATTCTCATTGTAAAATTTTGATTTCTACCATTTCCTTAAGATAAGTTGGGCAAATGCCAATTTAGTAGCATAAATATAATTTTGTTTTAGTTGAAAAATCGAATAGTAGAATGCATTGTGCTTAAAGAAGTTATTTTCAAAATGTGAAAAGAGTTCACACTCATCTATGTTTATTTTATAAGTCAATAACCACTACAACTTAAAGGTTCCATATAATTTATTATGCTCAAAGAACACAATTCCATCATGTGAGTAGAGCTCATGCCCATATTTACTTATTCCTTCCTCTAATTCCTCTACCATACCACAAAGAACTTTTGTTTCTTATCCTTAAACTCAACTTGAGAAAGACTTAATTTATGCCCTTAGATTTAATTAAGAGTTGCCTTACTTGGTAAACACTTGTCACTCTAATAGGAAAATAACCACTCCTTCTAATGAACCCAAGGAAAACCCAAACCTCAACCCATAAAAGAAAAAATAGCAATTACTTGTTAATAATTTAATTTGGAATGATAGATATATTTATGCTACACTAAGCACCCTTGTCCAATAGTTAATTTCAAATGTAGTTCTTTCATTTCTTATATTAGCAATGCCAATAAGCATTTTTTAAGATTTATAAATTACGTGGTTAGTCTATGCCAATGCTACTTTCAAATATATAAGACATTTAATACAAATTAAAATCAACATTAGCATTATATCTCTATTTCAATCTTGGTGTAAAATTGTCAAGTTGTTAACCAAAATAAATAGACTACTAAAATCATGCAACAAAATTACGAGAGAAATGATAGTTTGAAGATAAATCATCAATCTAAGTCAAGATTGTATTGTAAAACTATATACACAAAAAATATGACTCTTTCCATAAGATACTATAAATTAAATTAA
>MU225826.1:3351746-3362066 GCA_018584345.1 Thuja plicata | reverse complement strand
ATTATTGCTGTTTTCTTTTTTTGCTACCAAGGCGCCTATTGCTAGGTTTTCACCAAGGCACTTTTTTCTCTTTTTCAAATTTTTCAAATTTTTTTTTTTTTTTTTAATATTATTATCAAGGCACCTATTTGCTAGGTTTTCACCAAGACAACATTTTTTTATTTTCTAATTTTTTTGATTTTTGAACTTTCTAATTTTTTTGTATTTTGATCTTTTTCCCTTTTTTTTGGTATTTTGACTTTTTCTCATGTACAAAGTTGATGCTGACTCATCTGATACTCTCAATCGATACTCTTTCCTCAGACACTCTTTCATCTAATCAGGTGTGAAATCTCTTAAGATGAATGTTATTGATAGGTTCTTGCAATTCATCACCATCACAGTTGGCCAATTTGTAAGTCCCCGTTCCAAAAGAAGAAACATTGACAAAAGGACCAATTCAATTTGCTTCCCACTTTCCTTTCTTTTCTCTGTCAACCTGATTTTTAGGATTCTCCCTCAATACTAGATCTCCCACTTGAATGGTTCTTGGTTTAATATTCTTGTTGTAATTCCGCGAGATTCGATTTTGATACACTTTCAAATGATCAAAAGCTTGAGTTTGGTGTTCCTCCAACATTTCCAATTGTTGAAGTCGGGCAACTCTATAATCTTCATCCATGATTAATCCATGCAATGACACTCTTAGGGATGGTATTTCAACTTCTAAAGGTAGAACAAATTCGGCCCCATAAACCAATGAAAAAGGTGTAGCTCCTGTTGAGGTGCGAATACTAGTTCTATAGGCCCATAATGCTGGATTGATTTGAAGGTGCCAATCTCTACCTGTCTTACCAACTGATCTTTTGAGGATTTTGAGGATATTCTTGTTGGTAGCTTCTTCTTGTCCATTACCTTGGGGATAGTAAATGGATGAAGAGTGATGAGTAATATGGAATGTGTCACAAAGTCCATCAACATCCTTGTTCTTAAATTGTTTTCCATTATCCGTGATGATGGCGTGAAGAATGCCATATCTGCAAATGATATGATTAAGGATGAACATGGAAATTTGCTTCCCCATTGCAGTTGTTAAAGGGATGACCTCAACCCATTTAGTGAAATATTCCGTTGTCATGAGGATGTACTTATGTCTATTTGAAGAAGGTGGATAAATCATGCCAATCAAATCAAAACTTGGTAGAATGGCCATGGTGTGACAAATGGGTGTAATTCTTGTGCCAGTGCATGGATCATGTCTCCATGGTATTGACATTTTGCACAAACTTTTACAAAATGACAAGCATCTCTTTCTAAGGTTTTCTAAAAGTAGCCCATATGTAGGATTTTCTTAGCTAGGTTTAAACCACTCGAATGTGACCCACAAATCCCCTCGTAGACGTCTTTCAAAGCTAATTTTGATTCATCTTCCTTGAGACATCTAAGGAGCGTTCCGTCAAGACCCTTACAATACAATGTGTTAGAAAGGATGGTATAACGAGCCACTTGTCTTATGAAATTTCGCTTTTGAGCACGGGTTTGGTCTATAGGTAAGGTTTGGTCTTTTAGGTAGGCATAAATGGGTCCATACCATGGTGAGTCATGTCCATTTAAAAGGGCAATAATTTGGGTATCAGGTAGGTCAAATGCTAGTTTAACCAATTCTTCCACCAAGAACTCATACCTTTAATTTTGATCGGGCATTTGAAGTAAAGATGCCAAGGTAGCCATTGCATCTGCTACTCTATTCTTGTCATGTGGGTTTTGTTCAAAAGTAATCAAAGAAAAGTACTTTTTCCAATCATCCACCAATTTCTTGTAAGGCATCAATTTTTCATCATTGGTATTATATTCATTATTGACTTGATTGATGACTAATTGAGAGTCCCCATAGACTTGTAAATCTGTGACATTCCATTCCAAGGCCATCTTGATACCTAAGAACCAAAGCCTCATACTCCGCAATGTTGTTTGTACAACGAAACAATAACTTGTAAGATTATGGGATTGTGTAACCTTGTGGTGTGATCAAAAGAATTCCTACCCCACTACCATTTTGGGTGTAAGATCCATCAAAGTATAAAGTCCATGTCTTAGCTTCCACATTAACAATCTCAGAATAAGGAAACTCCACTTGAATGGGATGTGTAGACTCTAAAGGATAATCGGCCAATTGATCTGCAATAACTTGACCTTTGATTTATTTCTTATCCACATACTCAATGTCAAATTCACTAAGCACCAATACCCACCTTGCAATCCTTCCAGTTAGAGCTATTTTGCTAAGTAAGTATTTCAATGGATCATTTTTGGCTATTAGCTTCACCTTATGCATCAAAATATAATGTCTTAACTTTTGAGAGGCAAATACCACTGCTAGGAAAGCCCTTTCCATAAAGCTATAGTTTAATTCATATTTGATCAAAGTTCTACTCAAGTAGTAGATAGCTCTTTCTTTTCCTTCATTATCTTCTTGTGCCAATAAAACTCCTAAAGAATTTTTTGTTGCTGATATATAGAGTAACAAAGGTTTTCCTTGAATAGGTGACATCAAGATGGGTGGATTCATCAAGTATGTTTTCAACAATGTAAAGGCTTTATCACATTCCTCATCCCATATAAAGATGGTGTCTTTATGTAGCAACCTTGTGAATGAATGACATTTTTCCGCCAATTGAGAAATGAACCTCCGTATAGATTGAAGTCTTCCTTTAAGTGACCTCATTTGAATAATATTATTTAGAATGTCCATGTCCATTATTGCTTATACTTTTTCAGGATCTACTTCAATGCCTTTTGCGGAAACAATGTACCCTAGGAGTTTTCCGGATTGTACCCCAAAAGCACACTTCTTTGGGTTAAGTCTCACTTTGAATTGTTCTAGCCTTGTAAAAATCTTTTCAAGTATGGGTAAGTGATCTTTTCTTTCATGTGACTTAGCTAGAATATCATCCACATAGTATTCTAGGAAGGTGTGCATCATATCATGGAAAATGGTAGTCATTGCTCTTTGATAAGTTGCTCCGGCATTTTTAAGACCGAAGGGCATGACATTCCAACAAAAAGTACCCATGGGAATATAAAGGCTGTCTTCTTTTGATCTTCAGGTGCAATGCAAATTTGATTATACCCACTAAATCCATCCATGAGTGAGAACATAGAATGACCCGCAGTTAGATCCACAATAGCATCAATGCTAGGTAATGGAAAGTCATCTTTTTGGCAAGCAAGGTTTAAATCTATGAAATCCGTGCAAACTCTTATGGATTAATCATGTTTAGTAACCGATACAATATTGGAGATCCATTCTGCATAAGCAATTACTCTTATGAATCCCACCTTGAGTAACTTTTCCAATTCTGCTTTTACTAAAAGGGCTACATGTGGATGCATTTTTCGCAATTTCTGATTGACGGGCTTAACCCTGGGTTTCACATTCAAATGATGCATTATGAAACTTGGATCCAATCCGGGCATGTCAGCATATGACCATGCAAAGTTGAATTTATTTTCTTGAAAGAATTCAATAAACTCTTTCCTCTCCAAGGGACTCAAAGATGCTGACAAGTGAATAAATTTGGGATCCACTTCGGTACCAATGTTAACCTTTTCTATCGGTTCAATGAGTATAGGTGATCTTTCATCTTCATGTGCTAGTAAGGTGTCCAACCTCTCTTCCTTAGGTGCCACAGTTGGGTTTTCACCTTTGGAAACATCCTTTATTTTTACTTTTTTTGGACCTATCTCTACCACATGGTGGTTTTCACCACTAGACCTTCTCATTTTTTTGTATTTTTTCTTTTCATTTTGTGGATTAAGAGGTTGAACACCTGCCCCTACCATCATGTCCAGAGTGAATTCATTGATGGAAGAATTTGGTTCAACCACATTTAGGTATAAGGCCATTGCATTGTCATTTGGGAAGTATAGTAAGTCATTTGGCTCAAAAAGATCCCAATCAATAAGTTCGGGGTGCATGAAGGACAAAGATTCATTGGGTGGATTATCATTTGAAGGATTGAGGGACATGACTTCATTTGAGGGTTCATACATTGTATCTTCAAGGTCTATGACATGTGCCTCTTCAAGATGGTCCATGGAAGAAGGATCAAAATCCTCTTCACTAGAGTCCTCTAAGATTTCCATGGGAAAGAAAGCGTGTGGATTAAACACTAGGTTAGAATCTCCCACCCATGAAGGTACCCAAGGTTCACCTACCCATTGAGTGTACGGAGGTTCTTTTTCTACATTAGATTGTTGAGGTTCACTTGATGTTTGAGTAGAAGTCGAACCTTGAGTCACATGTTCTTGATTCTCAACTTTAGGAGGAGTGGCATAAGTGTGAATGGTATCAACCTCTGTGTCATGAGAAGATTCTTCAGAAAAGGAATCCCACTCATAATCCCTAGAATCATCTTCACTTTCGGAGCCTACCATGTGTATATGTGCACGAAAATCATGCATGGGACTTGAACTTTCTCCCTTATGTTGAAAACCTATGCTGACTTTCTCTTCTTTTTCTCTCCAAACTGGTTCAATAGGTTCTAACAATCCTCTATGTCAAACTCCTAAGGGTCCTCTCCCCTTATATCCCATTTTCTTCATGAGATCAAATCCTTTTCCATATTGATTAGTTTGAATGTTGATATGTTGCAGCCTTTCAATGAGATTAGCTGAATTATCCTCCTCTTTATAAAGCCATTGTAATACTTCATTATCCTCTTTTTCCATTTCCTGTTTGTCACATTCTCTCACAAAATGGGAATTTTATTTATGGGGTTGATGATCTTTGGATGGCTTCCCATGTGTCCTTGGAGATGTAGGTAAATCAAATAGGGAAACATAATATTCCCCTACCCCTTTTGAGTGAATTTTGCATTGTTTCTCAAATTGGTTCATCATGTCACTCATCTTGTGATAATGATCTTTCTAATTGGCTTGTTCACTTTCTTCCTTAGTGGGTTTCAAAGTTTCCATTCTCAATGTTGAAGTCTTGACTGAATTATCATTTGAATTTTGACCCTCATAACTCATATTTTCTTTTCCCTTAGTTGATGTAGTTGAGTTAGTTTGATTAGGGTTAGAAGTTGAGGTAACATTTGATGTTGGTTTTGAACTCCCCTCTTTATCTTCTTCCATGGCAATATCAGGGATGACTCCTTCCCTATTATGAGGTATGAATAGTTCGTGACTTGACTTCAAGGCATTGCAATATTGGAATGGATTTGAATCTCCTCCAATTGTGATCTCTTCCCCCATGTGTGGAAACTTTATGCATTGGTGATAGGTAGAAGGTACCGCTTGTAGTTCATGTATCCATGGCCTTCCCAAGAGGACATTGTAAGTCAATTTCATATCAAGGACCTGACATTAGGGTCAATGGAAGACTCGGTTAACCCTAATGACTTGACAAGGTTTAAAGTGCAAATATTAAGACTAGCTCCCCCATCTATGAGAACTCTCTTGACCCTATGTATTTGGATTAACACTTCTATGTGCAAGGGTACGTTTTGAGGATGTGTGATAGACATATAATCTTGCTCTGAAAATGAAAGACAATGAGGGGCTATGAGATGTCCTACCATGTTCTGAAATTTATCTTCCTCCAAGTTTATAGGAACGGTGGTCTCAACCAAGGATTTTTCCAAGATCTCCTTATGATTAGGAGATAATTTCAACAACTCCAAAATTGATATTTGTGCTAGAGTCTTTTGTAATTGATCCACCAAACTATAAGGCTTTGTTGTAGGCAGTGTTTGTTTAGCCAAAATAATTGGTGTTTTGGGACCAATAGTAATAGGAGTACCCCCTTGTAGGGTAACCTTTGAGGCTTTCCCCCTTGTGATGGCATTAGAGGTTTCCACTTTAGGTTAATATTTGATCACAACAAAATTGATAGTACTCTCATGGCCAAATATAGCATTGATAGCATTATCATAGGTATGTGCAAAGTTAACGTTCTTAAATCCTCTTGCATTGTTCCCATTATTTCCTCCATTATTTGAGTTGGAAGATTCACCTTTTTCATGTTTATAAAAATGAGTCTTAAAGGCCATGTGTTCTTCATTATTTTGAGGGCCTTCTACTTTTATCACACCATTATCAATGAGATCTTGTACCACATGTTTGAGACGCATGCAATCATTTGTCTTATGTCCCCGATTTCTATGGTACTCACAATGGTTATTCTCACTCCACTAATTTGGCTTGATTTGAGGTTCATATGGTTGAGACCTTGGTAGGTCAATAAGTTTATTTGCAATAAGTGTCCTTAATGCATTTTCCAATGGTTCACCCAAATTAGTGATATTCTTGTTATCCTTGTAAAGTTTAATCTCTCCACTTTTGACTAATACCTCTTCCGTTGTTACCCCATTCTCAATTAGGTCTTGGAATGACCTAGGACATTGTAGCCTTTACCGATAGTTCATTTCATGATTCAAGCTATTCACAAAGATATCCTTCTTCTCCTTTTCGGGTACACTTTGAGGGAATCTAGAAAATACCTCTCTCCATCGTTGTAGGAAAACTAGGAATCCCTCTCCTCTTTTCTTGGTGTTACATAAATTAAGCATTGTAATCTCATGTGTGATATTATAAGAGTAATGAGTTACAAACTTAGAAGCCAATTATTCAAAGGTTCGAATGCTGGAGGGTAACTTTGAAAACCATTCCATTGCCATACCTCCCAAACTTCTAGGGAATAACCTCATTAGGTAAGTTGTGTCATGCATGAACTCTAGACTTAAGGCACAAAATTCCCTTAAGTGATCTTGAGGATCAGTTGTTCCTTCATATTTGTCATATTTAGGAAAGATAAAATTAGTTGGGAATGGAACCATGATTAATGACTTATTAAATGGAAAAGGACACAAAGCTTTGATAGAAAAGGGTTTAGGAAACCAACTTTATTTCATCGTGTCCAATTGCATTTGGAAAAGTTGGAATTTCTTGTTCATGATATCAATGGGATTAGCCTCAGCTTCTTTTTGTTTGATTTTGTTGACATCATAGTCATGTGGAAGTTTGAGACCCGTTTGTGCTAGGTCTAGAAAGTACTTTTCCTTGCCTTTTTCCAACACTTTTTCCATAAGCTTCATGAAGAAGGGACTTTGCATTGCTTCATTAACTTTTTCATCGGTTGCTTCTTCATCATTAGGGTCAATGTTTCCCCCATTGTTATTATTATATAACCCTTGGTTGTTAGGGTCAAGGTTAATTCCTCCAAGGTTGTTGTTGTTTAACCCTTTATTGTTAGGGTCAATGTTTACTCCTCCATTCATATTGTTATTTGATCCTTGGTTGTTAGGGTCATCATTTCCCCCTCCATTGTTATTTGTATCCTTGTTGACATGGTTGATTTGGTCGGGGTCCATATTTCCAAATGGAAAGGACATTGTTGGCTTTGTTTCCTTTATAGGTTCCGGAAAAGGTCTTGAAGAACTAAAAGGGTCACCCAGAAAAGGACACTCTTGCCTTAGATAAGATCCGTTAGGTTGTAGGGTAGCCTTATTGTAATGAGATCACGTACAATCTGGTATTAACATAAATCGAATAAATACTTAGGCTTTTATCTCACTTAATTGATCAATTCTTGAATGATTTTTCAAAAGGTCCAATAATGACAGATTCTGATCAATTTGAAGCTACACAGAGGTAAAACATCCAAAAGGGTATCCAGAAATGTGAGTAACTTATTTTCAAACCTCCGGGAAATATCCACTATTTTCCCTTCTTTGTTTCTGCGCGGCTCTTGCCTGTGTGTAGGTGGCTTTCAAATGTTGGTACACGATTACTGGAATTCCTCTACACGACACTCTACAGTTCATAGGCGGTGTTTGCCTGTTGATAGGTGGTTTTACATTGTTTACACGCGACACTTTCTAGTGGCTTACGCGGCTTATGAATGTTTCCAAGCGACGTTTCAAAGTTACAGGTAGCCCTGAATTGTTTATACGCGGCCCATAATTGTTTAAAAGTGGCACTTTGCTGATCAAGGTTGAAATTTTCAAATTCTTGAATTTTAAAAGTTTAATATTTTTGATCAGACCTATTAAAGAAGATTCTTGCGTGAAAATAAAGTAGAAACTCAACACACACATCAAATTTACACTATATCCCTAAAACAACACTAAAAGTGTATGTTCTTGGATGTTTTTATGGGTATAACACAAGAAGTTCTTCCAAGCAATCTACCTAAGAGTCATACAATTATGACGTTTAACAATGGCTCTAAAAAGGTAGGCTTACTATTTAACAAGGTTTTAATCACACCTCCATTCTAAATCTTGTCAAGTTCCTTTACCCCCTTGTAGGCTTTCCACACGCACGAAAGTATGATTTTGCGCAATCCCGAAGGACTACTCGAGGAAGTGAGGATGACTTGCACAAGACTTAGACACTTTCCGATTAAGGTAAAGTGCATTTTTTTTTTTATAGTGGGTTGGATGATATCACAGAAAAAGAGATTGTGTCCCACTCTGGGTCGTTCCTTCTCACCGCCTTCGTAAATGAATTCTTGGGAGGCAGGGCCTCTAAAGCTCTATTTTATCTAGCATGTATAGAAAAATAAGAAATCGAACTCGGTTCAAAAAGTTTGGGAATTTGATTCACTTAAAAAGTGAAGAGCATATCTCTATTGTTGTTCCTTGTTCAAAACACCTCAAACACTCTTGTTCTTTTTCAACCCCTTGACAAGGGGGTTCTTAAAATTGAAGTGTTTGGTTAATTCCTTATCCCTTTCTTTCTACCAAATTGAATTTGCACGTTTGGCTTTTTGATTCACTTCAAAAAGTGAAGAGCATATACCGAATGCTTGTTCAATTTGGACGATAATAGGGGTTTTTCTAATTAGACTGGATTTAAATGAAAGCCACAATTTAAGCAATGCAAGCTTGATTAGAAAAATACCTTATTTTCGAAGCTAGCAAAGGCTAGGCACATTTTTGATATATTTTGCTTTTTTTTTTCAACTCACCTAGTGGCGATCATTCCCACTCTAGCTCCTCCAACAAGTTAGTCAACACAACAAAGACAAAGTGAAGAAAAACTTGCAAATCCAATTGAAAAATCACTCCTAAGTTCTTTTGATCAAATTTGGCAAAAAAAAAAGCTTAAAGAACTAAAAATGAAAATCAATCAAAGAGTAGGGAATTTATTTTTGTATGCAAAGAAAACTTTGATATAATGATCATACAAATTCTCTTCCTCTTTTAAACTTTCCAAAATATTTGATGCATGAATCTCATTAGAGTTTATTTTGTGCTCTTACCTCTTTGCTAGGTCTTGTAACTCTTTTCTCTGGTTTCTGTACTTTCAGATGATTTTTCATCTACAAAAATTGAAAATACAGAGTTAGAAAGATGCACAAATCAATTAGAACTTGATAAAAAACAATAAGTTCTACGCGACATTTAACAACTAATACGCGGCTTTTAACTGTTAGGAAGTGAAACTTAAAACTTTGAAAGCGGAAATTAAAAGTTAAAAAGCGACTCTGGAAAATCCACAGGCGGCATAGAATGTGCAAATTGCAGTTAAAGAATGATATTACGCGGCTCTGGAACGATCACAGGCGGTCTTTTGCTGCTAACAGGTGGCCCTTTATGGAAGCAGGCGACATAATTTATATTCTATGTGGCTCAAGAATGACAGACAGAAAATAGAAGAAATTTGTAAGCGGCTCTTCACTATTCACAGGCGGCTTCAAAATCTTTGTATGCGAATCTTCTCCTTTTTTCTACACAATGACAAGAAAGTGAACCAAAACACACAAAAATATGATAAAAACAATTAAAATGAGGCCTAAAGCCCCATGGTGGGTGCCATTTGTGTGTGAGAAATTACACCATGAAATTAGGATTCAAAACTACAATTCTATGGAAAGAAAATGACAATTTAGCTTAAAATTTGCAATTAAATCCATGACATCTCATGGTTCTCTATCTAAGCTTTGTTGAAAGAGCTCTCAGCCTTAATCTCTCTCAAGGACAATCCCAGAATGAGAAATTGATAAATAAAATGCTTAAAATTAGCTCAATTCTCTCAAATGATATGAAATTCTAACTCAAATGCTCATGATATTGCTTTCAAATCAACAATTTGCTTCTCCAAATGATCAAAATGCTATGCAAATGCTCACTATGCTCTCAATTTTTCACAAATTGCCTATAATAAGGATGCTATGCATTTGAATTTCTAGGATATGAAATGCTTACAAAATGGCTTGTATTTATAGCAAATTCTCAAGGGTAGGGGGTAGAGTGAATTGACCATGGGTTAATCCTTGGTTGAGTTTGATCCCTCAAATGGTTTCAAATGGGGGGACCATTTAAATGGTTG
>MU225826.1:3316052-3351648 GCA_018584345.1 Thuja plicata | reverse complement strand
TTGGATTTGATTTTTGATTTAAAACTATACAATTAATTGATTAAAATCAATTATATAATTTTGATTGATCCCTTTTAGGCTTAAATTTGATTATTTGATTTCATGATTATTTAATCCTTTGATTTTATTTGATTTTGTCCAGTTTGCTTGATAATTGTCTATTTAATTTGATTTTAATCCATTTTGATGCATTTTGATGAGATTTAGGGCAATTGGCTGAGATTTGCAAATTTGGATGATTAAGAAACACCTGGTCAATTTTAGGTGTCTACAATTACTAAATCCTTTTCTCCTATTATTCCAAGTGAAAACTTTATCTTTTGTTCTTATTTCTAATAAGGAGTTTCTAGTAACCCAGACTGCAAATTTTATAGTTGCATTTGACAGTTTGTTGCTTCCTCCTCATTTGTTTGTGCTCTTAATAATGACATTAAAGTCTCTTCCTATAATACTTACTTGGTTTGGGTTTTTGGTTAATAAGGTCTCAATTTCCAGCCAAGCTTGGGCTTTATCTCTATTCTGAATAGGTCCATAAACATTGATAATGTTAAAATTCATATTTTTTTTTGAATCTACTGACCTTCCCAATCATCCAATTTTGTCTCTTTTCTATGATCGTGAACATAATGTTCCTTGGCTCCCAGATAATGACTAAACCACCAGAGGCACCAACAGAAGGAGAGTCATCTAGTTTTCTAAAACCTAATTTCTTCCTAAAGGAGTCCATTTCATTATCATCAAGTTTTGTCTCTTGAATCATAATTATATAATATTTACTATTAGTAATGCAATGCTTAATGATTCCCTGCAATAAGAAGTGAGGTGATCTTTGCTTGTCCGACTGCCTCCCCATCTTTTATCCTTAACACATTTATTTTCTTCCTCTCTTTTTATTTTGTTTAGCACAATCCGAGGATCCTCTGCTTAAATTTGTAGATGAGATACTTAGGGAATTTAGATCTTGTATCTCCATATTGTTTAATTTGACCATCAATTACTCTTCATCCAAGAATTCAGTATATTTGTTTGCCTCCATGATACCCTTAATGAGAAGTCTTCTTTGCAACTCTAGTTCTTCCTTATCACAAGTTTCATTGATGAAAAGTTCCATTAGCTCTTCCACCACCATTTCTCTTAAATTATTAGCAATAATATTTACTTCCTTTTCTACTTGTTTTTCTCTTTCCTTGTTATCCTAGTTACCTCCTTCTTGATCTCTATCTTCCTACTTACCTTCTTCTTCTACTGCTTCATCATTAAGGGCATTGGTCACCCTTCTAATAATTTCCTGGCTATGTAGTGGAAGAGCCCCGCCTTCCAGGATAAGATCTAAACTTAGGCCATCGATTAGAGTCCCCATTTCCATCTTCTATGTCTCGTTCCCTCCCCCTTCTTCGCTCTCACTTATTATTTCTGTTGTCTATTGAAATTCAGTATTTGTATGTGTTGATTCATCTTCTCCAACCAATCCTCCTATTTCATTAGTCTGATCAACAATGATTTCCAAGGAATTATTGTGTTCCTCACTACCAATATCCTTAACTGTCTCTTTACCACTAAATTATTTTTTATTTGTTAATGTCTTCTCCACATTACATGCCTCCTCCTTTTTGGCCTTCTTATCCTAATTCCAATCTGAATTGTTGATCCCCTTAAAAAGGTTAACATTTTTAAGGGACTCACGGTGGTCTTCACCACTAATAGGAAACAATACATTATTTTTATTACTATCATCACATTGTGATGGTTCCATCTCATTCCTTCCCCCATCCTTTGTTGATTTTGTTCTTTCCTTGTGCTTACTTCCTTCATGAATTGAATCAGAGACCGAATCATAACTTATCATAAATAGTTTATCTTGATTATCCACAATTTCAACCTCTTCAATATCCCTATTCTGATTGTGGGCATCTTCTTCCAAAATGAAACCACCCAATTGATCATGAAGTCATATTTTCACTTCCTTATTTTGGTTAAGGGGACATTCCTTCCCTCCACACCCACAACATTCATCTACTGCATTCAAAATTGATCCCTTATAATATTCTGGCCTAATTTCTAAGGAAGCATTTTTTCTTATTATTGTGATAGGTTTTAATGTCTTTAAATTTATACTCATTTTAACAAAGATAATACAGTTGGAATACGAATACCTGTCTTCCTCCATTCTTGCATACTTCCCTAACTGGTTTCCAATTTTCCTATGGATTTCTTTATTTATTAGTTCTATTGGTAAATTAGGAAGTAATATTGCTCTTTCTACTTCATAGTCCATCAGATTTCTAGGGTTAAAGAACGGTTGCCAATAAAAAAAAAATCAAATTTACAGCCTCTAAACCTAGGGGATTCTCCAATTAATAGTTTCCTTTTCAATTCTACCTTATTACAGTCTATATAAAAGAAATGTTCATAAAGAATCGTGATACTTACCTACCCTTTGAAAGAATTTCAAAACTATTCGACTATTTGTTCCACTGAGAAACCAAAGCCATTCCACCTAGCAAAAACCCCAAAATCCTTGCAAAGTTATTGTTTTAATTCTATTATCCCGTCTTTGATTTCCAGCAGGATGTTGTTAGTGTGCTTAGGGTTAGGGTTTACATTTTGCCCCCATGGCCGGTCCGTGGAATTAATTCTCTCATTATTGGATTTCTTCCTCCTAGGGCCAGGCCACAAATTATTGCCAATCTTTGCATAAGATGCTTGGTTCTAGATATTAGAAACTAGTTTTGAAAAACCTTCCTCCAAAGACTGCATATGATGATAACGATTCTGATGGATAATTTGGGTTTGCGGGCATTGATTCTTAAGGGGAACCCTGCTTTTGGATTCTTTAAGGCCCTTGTGTTCTTCCCGTTCTGTTTGTCTAGAATTAACTAGATTCCACTTATTATCTTTGCAATATGGAGGAAGGAGAGCCCAATTTCTCCCAAAAACATGTGAGAAGTTGTTACTTGCATACTTAGTTTTGCCATAAAATAATAGTTGATTATCCAAAATCTCACTCTCGCTAAAGAATTGGCCAAACCAAATCCCACGATTTAGGGCATCCCTGTATCCCCAATTATCCATGAACTACAACCGCAGATGAGAAGTTTTCAGAATTGTTACAATGACTGTTCTTATTATTGATAGATAGAGGGAAATTAGGGAACCTAGATCCAAAGCAAGCCATAGAGCCAGAGTTCTCATTTCGTGTAGTAAAATCCTCCAGAGCAAAAAAATGATTGCCATGTCTTCGCAAAGGTAAATGAGAGTCGAGCTTTGTGTTATTCGCCAATAGAGTATTGGAAGATTTTCTGCGAAAAAAAGTTTCAAGCCTACGATATTGACATTATGTAAAAGGGAATAATAATTTGGTGGCAGATGCACTCTCTAGGAAGCCTTATTTCTATTTTATAATTGATATATTGGCTGAAATGTAAGGCTTTTGTAATGGATAATTATGTTAATAATTCAATAGTTAATGATATTTTGGAAGGGAATTTTCAAGTTGATAAGTTTAAGTTGGTTAATGAGATTATCCTTAAAAAGGATAGGGTATATCTCATACTTGAATCCAAGATGAAGGTGGGGATTTTTAGAGCCTGCCATGTCACCAATTGCTTGTCATCCAGGGTTCTTCAAGACATGCAAGTGAGAGAACATTTTTCATGGAAAGGGTTTAAGAATGATGTGTTACAACATGGTAGAGAGTGTATAAAATGCCAACAAAACAAAATGGAGCATGTGTCTCGAACTGGTCTATTGCATTCCCTTCTCATTCCAAAATAGAAATGGGAAAGCATATCCATGGATTTCATTATGGGGTTTCCAAATCTTCAAGGTAAAGATTGTATATATGTGGTTGCAGATAGGCTTAGTAAATATGCTCACTTTCATCTTTAGAATATAAAGCCCCACAAGTTGTAGATCTTCTTTGTAGAGAGATTCTCAGCCTTCATGGTTTGCCAGAGAACATTGTAAGTGACATGGACAATAGGTTTCTCATCTTGTTTTGGTGATAAATCTTTCAATTGATAGGGACAAAGTTGACATCTCTGGTGAGAATTTGTCCCTCCTTTAAATCAACACCTCTCTTCTATGTAATTGTCTTCCTTCATATAGAGACACGAGGATATAAAAGGAGATTAGGTGCATTAATAATGAATATTAATCAGATTTTGAGTGCAGAAAGCGCATAAGAATTCCATTTGATAAAGAAGATCGATTTAAGAGATCAATCTGATATGAGAAATCAGACTTCAAATGTGTCTACAACTATTGACATTGTATCCATAAGTGGTATGGAACTTAAGTGTTTATGCATTCAATATGCCTGTGTGCAATAATAGATAATAGTGAATAAAATATCTTGTTATTGATCACAATAGGGTTAATACTTAAATCATGTGTTTACATACATGCATTTATTATTTACGAGTTGGAAGAATTATGATAGAAAGATGTTTTTTACCGACTCTTCTAAACAAAATACACAACCCCAAAAGATGGAATTGGTCCATAGTTGGATATTTTGGCCTCTTGTGGGCCGAGAGGTGATTTGATTGACCCAAGGGGGATTTGGTCCATTGTTGGATATTCTTGCCCCTAGTGAGATGTTTGACCCAAGGGGCGAAATTGGTCCATAGTTTGGTTATCTCATCTTATTCTTGAGTAAAGATTACATCTCTAACTACATTTTTTTCTTTGTTTCATTTTGGATTTGTGAGTTTAGAGAAAAGTATAAGGTGGTCGAAGAAAGGGACATTACACAAACATCAACTAGAGAGAGTTTTGAAGTTTGGAGATATGGTGTTTTTGAGGTTGCTATAGCATCACTCCAAGGTGCCTAATCGCCTTCAAGTTAGTCCAGTGAGCTTAATCGCAACACAACACATGGGCTCAAACATATGGCTATATTTACTAACTGTGTTAATTCACTGGTCGATGTTGAATCTGCAAGCACTTTGGGTTGATATAATTGGGAGTTGGGATTAATGAATGTTTGCAATATTTTTCAATTCAAAATTCTTACTTGTCTTTGAGGGTCTATGATGATGCCCTATGTTGATTGTGACTCTTTTTCCATGCAAAAGTCATTGGTTAAAGGTGATGTATTGGAGAACCTTGAAGTAGAAGACCTTAGAATGATTTTTGAGGTTTGTGCAAACCTTATTCAAAGTTTCTGAGGCATTGGTAAGGTTTAATAAGGTGTGGAGATATGATTTCTTATAAACTCTCTTGTAAAAGCCCCAAAATGAGCATCCAATGAGGGTTTTGTGTGTCGGGTCCCTAGAAAGCATGGCCTGTGCAAAAAATTACATATTTGGATTGTTTTAGGCATGCATAGACCATTTAAGAAAGTTTCAGAAGTTGGTGAACTCATATTCTTGTAGTTGTTGTATTGTAGAGACCTAATTATGCCTAATCCACTAGTGAAAAGTCAAGTTTTGAAGCTTGTGTTCCAAAGTGACCATATATGATTTTCACATATGTTTTATAGCTTGCAAAAGGGTATTCATAAATTTCCTTACCTTGTCTTGGTTTTTTCTTTTTTGGGAGATAAGTGGAAAAAAACCTCTGCATAGGACTAGTAGACCTCATTGGCTCAAAGAAGGAAATGATATGGAATGGTGTATTGGGTTTGTTCGAAGGGTGGATTTGATTTGTTTGGTATAATTTGGAATTTTAAACATTTTTAGAAGGACTTTATAAGACTTGGCTGTGGTTTGTACCATATTGACATGTATTGCGTTGAAGGGTCATTGCCTTGTCTTGTGTTTGTCTGACCTTAGAACCTTTTTTCATGATCCATGTGTCTGATCATTGGATGCAATGTCTGATTCATTTTATTAATGTTTGTTCGAAGGGTGGATTTGATTTGTTTGGTATAATTTGGAGTTGTAAACATTTTTAGAAGGAATTTATAAGCCTTGGTTGTGGTTTGCACCATATTGACCTGTACTGTGTTGAAGGATCACTGCCTTGTCTTGTAAACATTTTTAGGGACATATGAAGATATTTGGAGGGTCTGATGATGCCCTATGTTGATTGTGACTCTTTTTCCATGCAAAAGTCATTGGTTAAAGGTGATGTATTGGAGAACCTTGAAGTAGAAGACCTTAGAATGATTTTTGAGGTTTGTGCAGACCTTATTCAAAGTTTCTGAGGTGTTGGTAAGGTTTAATAAGGTGTGGAGATCGGATTTCTTATAAAGCCTCTTGTAAAAGCCCCAAAATGAGCATCCAATGAGGGTTTGGTGTGTCGGGTCCCTAGAAAGCATGGCCTGTGCAAAAAATTACATATTTGGATTGTTTTAGGCATGCATAGACCATTTAAGAAAGTTTCAGAAGTTGGTGACCTCATATTATTGTAGTTGTTTCATTGTAGAGACCTAATTATGCCTAATCCACTAGTGAAAAGTCAAGTTTTGAAGCTTGTGTTCCAAAGTGACCATATATGATTTTCACATATGTTTTATAACTTGCAAAAGGGTATTCATAAATTTCCTTACCTTGTCTTGGTTTTTTCTTTTTTGGGAGATAAGTGGAAAAAAACCTCTGCATAGGACTAGTAGACCTCATTGGCTCAAAGGAGGAAATGATATGGAATGGTGTATTGGGTTTGTTCGAAGGGTGGATTTGATTTGTTTGGTGTAATTTGGAATTTTAAACATTTTTAGAAGGAATTTATAAGACTTGGTTGTGGTTTGTACCATATTGACATGTACTGCGTTGAAGGGTCATTGCCTTGTCTTGTGTTTGTCTGACCTTAGAACCTTTTTTCATGATCCATGTGTCTGATCATTGGATGCAATGTCTGATTCATTTTATTAATGTTTGTTCGAAGGGTGGATGTGATTTTTTTGGTATAATTTGGAGTTGTAAACATTTTTAGAAGGAATTTATAAGCCTTGGTTGTGGTTTGCACCATATTGACCTGTACTGGGTTGAAGGATCACTGCCTTGTCTTGTGATTGTCTGACCTTAGAACCTTTTTTCATGATCCATGTGTCTGATCATTGGATGCAATGTCTGATTTGTTTCATCCCACCTTTCCTTTGCATCAGTTTGCAAGTCTACTACAAATGATGGTCTCTCAAAGTTTTGTGATTTTTAATAGCATTTCTTTGAGTTGGAGGATGAGAGTATAGATTTCAGATAGGACAATGTTCTTTCCCAAATTTTGTGTACAGTGGTCAAAATAAAATATGAAAATAAATATTTGGTAAATTAAGTACACAAAAGTTTAATAATTTTCAATTTCTCATTTATATAAAGAATATGAGTAAAAGAGTTGTACTGTTTTATTGGCATTTTGTATCGAAGATAAGAAATCAGTATGTCTTCACCCCTTTCTTCGACATCTTGAATGGAAATAATACCATTAACCAAGATTATCCATATCACCACAATCCATATGCTCCATTCTGGAAAATAAACCATAAACCCCAAGGATGTGTCCAAGTTATACATATTTTTAAGCATGCTACAAATTTCATGGTTAATACCTCTATTGCTATACTATCATGCAATCTATTGCCACTCTTTTAATTACTCATGGCATGATTCTACCAAATCTCCAACCCATATACAAGTATTTAATGGAGTCTCACATGCATGTAATTGTGAAATTAATTTTCATTTTCTCTTATCAAAAAATTCTTTTATATTTTGTAAAGCATGGTATATTCAAATTACATTTTGTGACTTATTGTGTGTCTCCTACCATCATAAAGATTGCACTAGTAGATTATTTAAGAAATCATTATCTCAAGGAATATGTTTAAGAGAACTAGTGAGAGAAAATGATGTATGCCTCTAACATTGATGAAATCCACACATGTTATCAAATATCGACACTGGTAACAATCTTTGTTGCAACTCTCTCATGCAATTTACAATGTAGGGATGACTTATCTTGCTTGATGTATGGAATTTTTTTTGCATGTATGTGGAATTCAATAAAAAAATCTATAATGCAATAATATGTGAAAGAAATATAGACATCGAATCATGTTACATCAGTATTCATGCTCCATTTGACACTGTAGTGTATGTAGTGACCATCCAATTGTGTTTTCATGAGTATGTTTAGACTACCTTGTCTGCATGATATTCAAACAATGAAAATGGGACCATCCAATTGTGTTTTCATGAGTATGTTTAGACTACCTTGTCTACATGATATTCAAACAATGAAATTATGATTTTTGGTTCGAATGAATGGGCAATTTTTAATTTTGAAATCATAAAGATAAAACAAAACAACATTAAATAGTTGAAATGACCAGTTGTTACAAGTAAATTGAATTTGAAGTTATATTATTGATAAAACATAATTTGAAATTGAATATATAGGAACATGTATTGATCAAAGCAAGTGAACTCCACATGTAAAATAAATAAATAATAAGAAAGGAACACAATTTGTCAGAGAAAGGATGTGGGGTTACAATAAATATAAATAACAGGTGCTTTCAACCTAGTTATAAAGCAACCCCTCACAATGGATATCTTAGGGATCCTTGTTGAGAGAGATATATCATTCCACATCTTCTTGGATGTAAATACACAATGTATAATGTTAAGGATTGTGCTACCATACATCTATAGACACTATTATGTTGATGGATGTGTTTTTGGTTTACCTTAGTTGTATTAATGATGCCATGTCTTGTTATGGCCAATATTTCTTTCTCCTAGAATAACATGCATCTGGATATGTCTTGTCTTTGTTTTTTATTAAAATTAGCAACCTAACAAGTGGGTTGACCCTTACACCACAAAAAAAAAACAATAGGGGTGATGAATTTTACAAGTAGAGGCCATCAATGGCTTTATCAACAATGCATGAACAAAGGAGTTGTCAAAAATGAGATACAAAAAACAAACAACACACTAGCATCAAGGCTAGTAGCCCTCCTCAAGAGTGGGAGGGAAACTCACTCACCACATATGGAGAAGAATGTGAGTTTGATGAGCTATTTTTAGCCTCATTGGATAACTGTCTAGGCAATGTTGTCCTTAGGCTCCCCACCACAAAGGGAAGTAGCTAATGAAACTTCATTCAGACAACTGCCAGTATAATTGTTGAGGTGTTGAGAAAGTTGTACATTGTTAGTTGAAGCTTGGAGCTGAGAAGGAGTAGAAGGCGAAGAAAGGTCCACATGGCCAGAGTCGGCTGCACAAGTAGGAGCCGAAGTGGTATTCTCATGGTTTATAGATTTCCAAAAAGAGTGGTGTTCTCTAGATATGTCTTGTCTTTTATACTTGTTGATATCTTGTGGATTTGGTTAAGATGACTATGAAGTACCTTTGTATCTTTCTGAAAGATAACATCTAATGGCTCACCTAAAGGGGTGAATGTGTGTTTTGGTTGTTCTGGACGCGGGGTTTGGGTTGTCACTGGGGGATAAAGATAGCATTTTTTTGATTGGCCATCAACTGACAAATAGGTAGTGGTGGTTTAGAGGCCACGATAACAACTTGCACACATTTTGTGTTGATGACTCCATCACCTACAACATTCTTGTCCTTATTCCAGAAGCGTGGACGATCGTTACTTGGTTTGTCATAATGGTTTTCTTTGTAATGCTTGATAAAGAAGGAATTTTTTGATATCTTACCCTTTCTCTCAGATGTCCTTGTAGGTATGCATACAGTTCATTTGCATGTAGTCGACCATTTTGGGATTAAGATTATCAATGAAGATTTTGGCCAAATTTTTCTCAAGGGGTTTGTACGACAGCTGAGTAGAGAGGTTTTGTCACCTTTGGAGGTAGTCAGCTAAGATTTCTCCACCCTTCTATTTTTCATTGCAGAGGTTGAGGAAGGATAGTTCATGTTGTACATTGTGTACATACTGCAACACAAATTTCTCAAACAGTTCTGCAAATGTGTTGATTGTGTTGTACGGGATATTATAGAACCATTCTAGAGAAGCCGCTCCTAGACTCTTGAGAAAGAGGTGCATAAGGAATTTTCTATTATAGGTAACCTCTTGACAGGCCATGTACAATTCCTTGACATGGCTAATTGGGTCACCATTCCCCTTATATTTCTCAAACTTGGAATTATTGAAGTGCTTAGGGAAGGGGATTGTTTTAATAGACCTATCAAAAGGATAAGGAAAAAACTCTTCAAAATTGAAGGTTTTGGTTTATGTACCTGCTCGTATCTCTTTGAGAGCATTCTTCATTTCTTCCCATTCCGTATTAATGGGTTGTGGAGTGGGTGTGCCCATTATGTTTGATCCAAACACCTAGTATGAGTCGAATGACGTTGGGGAATAAGTGGGGTTTTGCTAAAGATATGTGGGGTTTGATAAGGAGACTATGCAACTACATAGGGGGGTCAAAATGGTTGTTGCAAAGGATGTTGGGTGGAATACTAATAGCGAAGCGGGTGTGTTTGTTGTTGAGCTGGCTGTGTCAGCTAAGGATGTGATTGTTGTTGGTATAAGGGTGGTTGTTGATGTTGTTGTTGTTGTGATGGTTGGTAAGAAGGATGAGTGAATGTTTGGCCCACGTAGTTCGGGTATATGTTAGCGCCACCAACAAATGGGTAAGTCCCTTGGGTGTTTTTGGATCCAAGAGGAGGTGCAAGATAGTTGATGGGGGAAGATGTTGCATTTTCCTAGCATGGGAGTGTAATAGTTTGAGTAGTGATAGATAAAGGCATTACCAAGTAATTAATAAATGTAGGAGCATATACAGTTTGTTGTTGAGGTCGAGAAGACTTTGTGAATTGTTGGGCGAGTTGAGAGACAAAAGGGTTGGAGAAGTGTGATTGCATTTGAACACCCATAGCCTGTTGTGATTACAATTTGTGCCAAGAGGATGATGAGGTTTTGTGTGTAGCCTAAGAACCTTGTGTTGTGTTGACAGGACTTTATGACCGGTCTCATCAACAGATGATAAGTTGTCACCGAGTACTGGGGTACTTGCCAACTTTGCTTGTAAAGGTTGTCTGGGGAATAAATTCTCCAGGCCTTCAAGCACTTGAGTGTTGGGTCTCGACGGTGCGGGGAGATGAGTTGGACAAGTGACTATTTTGTTCAGGGGGATAGCTAGTTTTTGACTCGTCTTTTTCAGGGATTTTGGTGATAGGTCGGGGTTTCCTGCAAGCACGCATGAGTTTACTAAATAAACAGCAAAAGATGGGCTAGAATTAAGAGTTTGTTACTTCTACTTATAGTCATGCAACATATTTCCAACATCAAAAATGCTCTAATGAACTACACTAAATACTGAATGCATACAGAACCATCAGTTCATACATATCCAATAGAAAGGGGAAATGAGATCATCTAATCTAACAAAACATTAGAGCAAAGGACATTAGAAACATACAACACAAAAGAGATATTGCTAACTCGGAGATCAAAACACCAACAACATCATTGCCAGAAACTCTTCCTTCTTCATTAACAGGGTGTTCCAACATTACTGGTGTGTACATCAATGGCTCCAAGGGAGCATCTAACTGCTAAGAACTACTGAGCATTGAGCTCGTGCAACTATTGAGAAATGAAAATGCTATTTGCTATTACTTGGACTGCAAAATCACCAATTTTTCCAACCCTTGAAATGAGGTTGGACTTATTATTTATACACATAGCTCGACCTAAAACTAACCTAATCTAACTGTACACTCAACATTAAAATACAATATCTGGTGGCCGGTACTACCTACACCACTTACAATCACCTCGAAAGGAGTGGAGGTCTGACAAGACAGAGGAAGAAGACAAGAAGAGAGGATGGAAGAATCGACATCAAGAAGAGTGCTGGAGTAAGGCTAGAAGAAATCTGATCTTCTCGGAGCTCGAGGCTACATGCCTCATTAATGCAAAATGCGGCTCACTGTGTTCGATGCACCAAGTAGTTAATGCTGAAGCGGTACCTTGGGAAAATCTCTTGTTAGAGGCATCCCTCTACCTAACATGCCTTATCGGGGTCACCTAATTTCTGACCCCTTTATTAACTGCTGGACAATGGGCGGTCGGCTCCGGGGAACTTGGACACGGGTCATTGAAAGAATACAAAACTTTGGATCCAGAATTATGGAGTCCGGGAGCTTACGCTCAAAGAATAATGAATGTTTAAGAATGCACCCTACTGGTGAAAATATCCAGAGTCCAAAGAAATTTACCGTCCCTTGTTCTTGAATGCCTTTAAAATTTGGCTAATGCCATCTCCATTAATGTCTTTGACATTGTCCCATTGGTTGATGATGATTCTAAACTTCTCTTCAATCTCTCCGGCCCCGTCCTGAAATTCTTCGGCTATCTTTACGGAGTCATGGGCCTAGAGCATCATCTTGGATATTCTTGATAGTTTCCCTTGGTTGAAGTCTCTGGAAGACTGATACTTGGACTCCATCATCTCATAGTATTTACTGAGGACAAAATCCTCTAGGGCACAAGTCCCGGTGGTGAAGGGATCAACTTGTGAAACCCTTCCAGTGAATTCTTTATACAAGTCCAAAGGATATCATACCACCATGATCTTCTCTTTCAGGGCTATAACCAGCTGCTTTCATACCTCAATTTTGAGACCAAGTGTTGAGTGCTGGGCCCAAAGGAATTCAAAGGGTTCTTCTCCCAAATTTTTGGCTTCTGTGGTGGCTTCCTCCCTAGAGTTTATTACTTCTTCTAATCCGGTCCTCCACTCCTCATATTTTTCTAATTCCCTTTCCTAGAGGACAACGACACCATTTACCTGACCCAAAAGATTGCTGATCAGGTAAAGGTCCAGGAGGGTCACCTCTAGGAATTGCCTTACAACCTTGATCTGTTCTGCGATCCACCCATCTACAGCATGCGCCTTCTTTTTCATGGCCCTAAGAGCATCCATGTCACCCTGCGGAAGTGATGGTATAGAGGTGGAGGCTTTAGAATAGATTTTGGCCAGTGGCTGTGTAAGCTCTGTGAGAAGCCCAAGGAGATTTTCATTTTTCTCTCTTTCCTCCAACTTCTGTGCCTGTTTGTTGTATCGGGCTTCGACTGCCCAGGTTGCCTCCCTAAGGAGGTCCAACTCACCTTGCTTATCCCTCCTCGCTAGAGGCACCTCTGTGACTACATAATCTTTGGCCCTTATTATTGCTGCATTTGTATCTAGGGGAGGGGTTGCAACTATTGCAACTGTACTTCCTCCCGAACCAGTCCGGATGGTATGGACGGTCTGGGCCTTCTTGGGATTTTTAGCCTCTGCATTTTGGGCCATCATCTCAGCCAAGAAGAGGGGAACACCTGCTACCACTGGGGATTTTATTTTTCTAGATTCTACTAGCTATTGTGGTGGCTGGGGTGGTCTTGCTGCTAAGGGCTGAGGGTTAGGGCCTTCTTTAGAGTCTGGTGGTGTATCTCCAATATCTACGGTCGCATCAGACTCTTTCTCCTTTTCCTGTTCCCCTAGGTTATTAGTGTCTTCCACCATGGTGGCATTGTCTTTTGTGGTATCAGGGACCCCATCTCTGCCAACACCAGTGTCACGTGTATTACTGGGATTCTCCCCATCTTTTTTAGCATCTGTTGAATTAATATTTGTATCTTCAGGATTCTTCCCGTCATCCTGCTGATGTTGTTCATCTTCGGCATCATTCGTCGGGACATCGTTCTCCATGGGTACATCCTCTGGAGGATGTGGAGGTGTCTAACCAATATTTAGCTATTGTTTTGCTAAGACTACCTCATCAAATGTTGTACTTTGAGGCATTTGATCACCCAGAGTTACCGAAGGTATTTGGAGTGTGACAGTTGGGGGTACGGTTGATCCCGAAGGTCTAGTTCCCCTATTTCTTGATTGCTCATCATTTGTTTGCCTTAGGTTTGTCTCTATCCCCTAGACCACTATTTCCTCCATGTCTTGTGGATCCTTTGATGTCTCTTCTTATTCTGGTTCCTTTTCAGGTTCTTAGACTTCCCTCTCCAGAACCACTTCCTTTTCTGGTGTCTCCCCTTCGTCGGGGATTATTTCTACTTCTTGTGCGACTATTTCTTCTACAACCTTGTCTATCTCCCTATGCAAATTCATGAGCTCATCAGTCCCAAAGATATCATCAAAATCATCATGTGAAGGGGAGGTCTCCAAAAGATCCTCTGGTTCAGGGGAATCTAAACTAACTTCTACCGGGGGAACATTGGGCATGTCGGGGCCTGTGTCTATGCTTAGGGTATTGTCTACCCTCTGCTTCTTCCTTCTTAATTTCAATGGAGCCCCGACATCAAGAATATCTATGGACTGCACCTCAGCCTCTATCTACTGGCTCATGAGTGCTGCTAGTGAAGGGGATCCTACCGGGTGGGCAGATTGCATTGGGATGATTGGAAGACCACGAGCAAGCTGGGTGCTTAGTTGTTGACTTAACTTTCGAGATTCCTTCAGCTAAACATGAACTTGTTCCAAAATGGGGAGCAGATCCTGGGGAGTGATCTAGGGTGGGGCATCCTTATTTCCTTTCCCCTTGTCTTTTCTTGGTCCCGCGGTTCTGGAGGTTGAAGTAGACCCCCGCAATATGTACCCTTACAGGTGCTTCTCTTGCATACTTCTTCAAAATACCTATGGCTGTTCTCAATGATGTAGTGACTCAAATCCTCAATTTTTAAGTTCTCTGGGGTGTCCCAATCCACCAGAGGGAGATCCAACTTATCAATCCCCTGTTCTTTGTATGTTGGGTCTTCCAGAGGCCCATCGTATGAAATTTTTTTCAGGAAGCCCCAAAGGTTGAGGGCCTTCGTCAAACCTTTGGACATCCATGAATATTTTTGGGCCTAGAGATCAAAACTGTCCTGACAATCTGCCCAGAAATCTTTAATGTGAACTTTATGTGGTGTGGATGCTCGTGGAAATGCCTCTCTTATCTTATCAAGCAGATTAAAATTGTTTCTAGTAAGGTGGAATTCTGCCAGTCCCAGACTCTTTTATTCATTATTGGCCTCCTTAGCCATTGTGAGACCGCAAGAATAGTCCCCGCAAGTGATTGGGAATTAAATAGATGTCCTTCTTCATGCCAAAGAATGTGTGGAGTTCCAGGATTTGCCTGCAGAACTCCAAAAGAATGATCCTATCCCCGCAGTGCCTGGGGAGTAGGTAGGGCTTCCCAGAGAAGTCGGTCACCCAAATATAAGAATGTTATTGGAATTGAATGAAATAGTTGCTGTATGTGCTTACCAATTTCATCACCTCCTGTGACAACCAGTACCTAATGTCCTGAGTAAGTGTCAAAATGTAATGGTAAATGAACGTGTCATTTACCCTACAAAAATGTGGGAAAGAGGCTTCCCACTGGATCCAGGGATAATGTTCCCATGGGACAAGCTGGCCAGGCCTATTCCTGAGAATGCCCATTATTTGCAAATCCTGAAGAGCAGGTCTCTGTTGAGACAGTGCCCATAATACCTATGAGGTCATGTAGAACTTCAAATTCTGGAGGACATTCCTTAGCTGGAAGTCTACATGATTGGCGATGATGGTTGCCCAGTCAAAATTCTAACTGAAGGTGGTGATGTAGTAAAGGAAATAATACATCCATGCCAAAAAGTCCCTGGCATGGGGCTCTATGAAGAGTCTACACAAAAAATATGATTCCCGCCTGTATGAATTCCTTGAATTCTCCGCGGGGAATCTCTAGCTTCATCTTCTTGTAGTCCCTTCTCGAGGGCTTTAGCCAGTGAGTATTGAGATGTTGCTGGGAAAGAGTGGAAATTTATTCAAACTCCTTTAGTGATGCAGATTGAGAGGTAATAATGGCTCCATTGAACTGGGGGATTCCCAACCCTGAAGAAAAAGTGGTGGCATCTAGAGTAACAATGGCCGTTGTGTAGTTCAGTGGTAGAGAATCAGCAAGCAAAACAACCCAGGTAGGAGCGTTGTAGTGCCCCGCCAATTGAAGGATCAGTTACGGTGCTTGCATCAAACAGGGGAAACATGTAGCTTTGATGATGTTGGAGGTGGCCATGTTATTTTCCATATCATCTTTGATAGCCCTCTATTGGTACATCATTTGAACAAGGCCCTGTAATTCAGCCCATGGTCCAGGCTTTATATATGTGATCTCCTACAGTTTGGAGTCCACTTTGGACCCCACAAGAACACCCTCCCTCAGGTATTTGGAGGTTAATGGGATCTTGGCCAACATCTTCTCTGCTTTTGTCTTTGTGGCCACCTGAGTGGAGGTAGTTGGAAGCTCCAGACTTCTAGGAGGAGTTGTTACTTCAGAAATGTTGGATTACTTGCAACCTGCAAGACTAGAGAACCGTCAATACATATAATATGATAAAAAAAATAGAACAGTTTTATTGACTTTGGGGAATTCATCGCCATCTCGCACCTGTTCAAAAATGTTAGTGTGCATCAAAATCCCAGAATATTGGTCAACAATGACTGAATTGTGATCGACACCTGGAGGTCCTGGGTTATTAGTTTATGTGACAAAAATAGGGTGAAGACCTGGGAAATTCTCATTACTCAGAGTCCAGAGAAACTATCCGTTATCGACGTGACCAGGCAGTGAGCCGTACTTGGCTGACATGGGTTGTCATGTAGTCACATGATAGACAATGTAATGACCCTTAATGGTGACAGGCGGGTTGACACAAGAGAAATGAATGCCAGATGGGATGTTTTTTGAATGCTCACTCGTGGGGAAATTAATCCTGCCATTAATGATAGAGTGACAAAGAAGAGAGAATTGCCACCATGGCTCGAATAGGCGAGGTGCTGAGTTCGAGACAAGTGGACACCATGCAAATGAGCTCCAAAGTTGGTTTTGACCTATAGAGCACAATGAGCTCACCATGGGAAGGGTTACTAGGACAATGTACAGACCTAAAATATACAGGGGAAAGCCATAAAATGACACAATTTATAAGAACTACTCTACCTAAAGGACTACCTATAATTTATAACAAGACTCTAACACCTTTACACAAGAGCTTGCAAGAATTAACAACATCTACACTAGAATACATCATTTACAAAGGGGAACCAAAAGAAATGCAAGGAAGGCGGACAACCTTCTTATGGGGCCAGCCCACCAACAAGAGACAACAAACTAGCAAGTGAGACAAAACAACAAGCAAGGACGAAACTGAAAGCAAAAACAAGTACAAGAAACGAAAAAAATAGAAAGAAAAGAGCCAAGAGACCTACCTTGACACTAGAAAACATGGGAGAAGGAGCACGAGAGGCACTTTGCAGCTGGGAAGCTTTCACAGACCACAAACGCATCACTGATAATCACTATTTAAGAACTGTCAAACACCAAGAGCAATCTGTACTTAATCATTGTTTAATCACCTTAATCGCTCTGGGATTGCTCTAGGTAATTTGTTTGTGGTAAATGTGAAAGTGACAGGTGAATATTTATTTATACCACTAGGGTAAAAACATGTTGCTTCCTTTCACAAACCCTGGAAAAGGCAAACCATCCGAACTCCAAACCTGGGGATTCCAAACAACCGCACCCTCTAGCAAAAGAGGAAATGGTGACATGGAATCCCAGAGTCTGGAAATTTGGCTGACACAAGACAAAAAAAATCCAGGACCGTGTCTCGGATGAAGGAAAACCAAATAGCAGAGGAACAACCCTTACGGAGGCAAAGGCCGGAGGAAAACAAAAAGAAAAGAAAACAAGGAAAAAATAAAAAAAGGGGGACCCAACATTTTGCCTACAAAATGTAGGGACGAGTATGTAGGGCATAAAAAAATCATGACTCACTGCGACAAATGCCTTAGCGCATTTGAGAACTTCAGAGTCTCTGGTTAGCAAAACCAAAACTTATCTTTACCTGGAGCATTCTTCTTGCAAGGTGCGAGGTGTCTGAGAAAATTTGACCCATCATTGATTCAATCCTTCGACCTTTCGTTAGTTGTGTAGTGTGTGCTTTGAAAGAAAATCAAGCCAATGATTTTTGGGAGAAACAGAGAGGAAGCACTAAGTACATCAAATCAAAATCATCATATCTTGCACGATCCCCCAGATACCAGAATTCTTTGTTCTTTAGTTCTTTATTTTATTTTCTTTTTAAGATGGGAAGGCGGTACTTGTTTCACTGTGAACCTTAAGCTTAGCTAATTTTTACGGTGGTAATTCTTTCACCTTGCCATATATTTTAAATTCCCAAATAGGAGAGATCATTCTAGACCCAGGATATTTTTTTATGATTTTCAAACTTGGCCAATAACTAGTGCAATTGATCTGCCCTCCAGGACCATGCGATTACTTGCCCCTTAGATTTTCTGTTAACTAATGTCCAGACTCTTAAGATATGAATCTGATGAGGATTACTCGTAACCTTTTACCATACACACAAAACAATTTCGGAGGTCGAACAAATTCCCCCATGCTAACAATAGATTTTAAATTCACCGGAATGCATAAGGTATCGTTTACGGAACTAGATGTCTTGCAAAGCATACCTGTCTACAAAAATGGGGAAACACACCGGGAACCCAGAAAACAAGATGCAAAGAAAAAGAAATAAGAGAAAAATGAAAAAGGGGCGACCCCAGAGGACTACCGACAACTATTTACAAGGACAAGGTATTCCAAAGGAACACTAGGAAAGATATTTACAAACAAGAACTTACATATAATACAACTTAGGGAAAACTTACCACCCACCTCATTCAAAATAGTGTTTGAGGAACTATCCATTAACAGGCAATGAGATAGCTTCTACGGTCATAGTACTGAGGTGATAAGTATTTGCCCCGCAGAAATTAGATATCAGGTATGGTCTGAGCCAGAGCCTTTGAAATTTGCTGTGCTTTCCTTTCTTTTCTCGGGCCTTGTCCCACAGAAGGACTAGGTTCAAAATCTGAAAGGACTTATACTGGGCTCTTTGGTCAAACCATCGCTTGACAACTGCTTGGTGACATACAAAATATTCTAGTGCCACATCTCTCTGTTCCTCCATTCTTACCAGGTTTAGGAGTTGAAGCTCCACAATGTTTTCCCGACTGTTAAATTCCTGCATAAACTGTAAAACCATGATTTGTAAGTTGGCTGGGAATACTGGGTTCTGGCCGTAAAATAGGTGATATGGGGAAGTCCCCAGGGCTTCTTTAATTCTGATGTGGTCCACCCAAAGAGAGAACCTAAGCTTTTGATGCTAGTCTTGGGGGTTTTGTTCTAACAAGTGTTCGATCACCTCTAGTAGATTTTTGTTGGTGGATTCAGCCACACCATTAGCATGGGGATAATAGTTGCTGGAGAACTTTAAGGTGATCTTCCTCTCATAGGTCCATTCTAGTAATTATGCCAAAGAAAATGTTGAACCATTGTCACACACTATAGCGAATGACATTCCAAAATGGGTGACTATGTTTTCTTCCAGGAATTTGATAACTACATCCCCCATGTTATTTTTGCATGGAATTGCTCCAAATCACCGGGTACACTAATCGGTAGCAGTTAGAATATACCGGTTGTTGGTAGATGAGTTGGGGTTGATTTCTCCAATAAAATCAATAGAATATACTGGTGGTTGGCAGATGAGTTGGGGTTGATTTCTCCAATAAAATCAAATGCCCATTGGGCGAAAGGTCAAACTTCAAAGACTGACTGCAAAGGCATGNATGGCCGTGTTCTGCTCATCATGGGCCGCGGTTTGGCAAGTGTGGCACTTCCTCACGTGAGTGTAGAAATATTTAAAGATGAAGGGCCAATAGTATCTGGCCTACAGAATCTAGTGGGCCGTGGCATCAACTGAGCCATGCCTGGTTCCAAACTACTCGTGGAATTCTTCAATCATTTTAGCAGCTTGGTTTCAATCTATGCATCGGAGGTATATCCCCTAATAGTTCCTGCGGAAAAGCGTTCAAATTTTTATCATGAAATGTGCATTTTTTCAGCTGCAGGGCATGATGTTTGTTTGGGGGAAGCCCCTCTGAACATATGTTGTTGAGAAATAGGTACACCAGATCGGTATACCATGGGTCTTGGGTGACGGACTCCACTGTATAAGTTTGGCATTCAATGTTTGGAGTTGCTTTCGCCATTGCTCTACATAGTCCCTGGCCTCAGACTATCTTCATTGGTTGCATTTCTAGATCATACTCTTGGAGGATGGCCACCCCTGTCCCCTAGCATTTGCCCAGTTCGCTCTACAGTAGTAAAGATTTAACAGCCTGGTCCAGAATGATAGCATGCACTTTACTCTAGAGAATATAGTGCCAAAATTTATTCATGGTCTGGAATAGAGAGAAATCCTGCTTTTCCAAAGGTGAATATTAGACTTCGGTGTTCTTGAAGGGGGAGCTCATAAAAGAAATGGGTCATTATTCCCCTTCAAATTTCTGGGTTAGGACTGCTGCTGCCAAATCCAATGAAGCGAAGGAGTAAATGTGGAGTGCGAGGGAATAGTTCAGACTTGCCAAAATTGGTGCCTCCACGATGGTTTTATTGATCTGGGAAAATGCTCTCTTCACTTTGGGGCTCCACTCAATATTCGTATATTTTTTCATCATGTCATTGAGTGGTTTGACTGTCTTGGCAAATCCAGTGATGAACCACCAGACAAAGTTTATCTTTCCGAAGAAAGATCTCATTTCTTTCTTACTGCCAGGCATCTATAAATTCAATAGTGCTTCAACTCTCTCAGTGTCAATGGATATCCCCTTCTTAGAGACAATATGCCCAAGCAGTTTCCCTTCAGTGACCTTGAATATGCATTTCTTAGGGTTGAGGGAAATTCCATACCGGTGACATCTCTCACAAATTTGGGCGAGGTGGGTGGAGTGGTCATGCCTGTCCAGGGAAAAGACTGTCAGATCATCCATATAGATGATTATGCATCTGTTAACTAGGCCCTCAAATACAATGTCCATAGCCTTTTGAAATATGGCCCACGCGTTGATAAGGCCAAAGGGAATCCTCTGGTATGTAAACGTTCCCCACTTGGTGGTGAACGCAGTTTTATCTCTATCTTCGTACTTAACCATATCCTAGTTATACCTGGAGTACCCATCCAGGAAGGACATCATTTGGGAAGCATTGAAAATTTCTAATACCTCATCCAACGAGAGGAGAGGATGATTATCCTTCTTAGATGCCTTGTTCAAATTGCAAAAATCCACACAAAGGCGGATCTCGCCATTCTTCTTTCGCACGGGGATGAGGTTGGCAACCCAAGTTGTGTGCCAAATAGGAAAGATAATTCAGGATGATAGCAGTATCTAAACCTCCTGATGAATTAGGGGTTCGAACAATGGGTTTACTGACCTTTTCTTTTGCCAGAAGGGCTTAGCATTTGGGTTCAGTGGGATAGTATGAGTCATGATGGATGTGTCATAACTTTTCAGATCCTCATACCCCCACGCAATCACATCAATGTATTCTTGAAGAATCGCAAGAATCTTCTCCTTCTCCTCAAGGGAGCAGGAGGTGCCAATGTGTACACATTTTTCTTCATTGGCCTGGCTGATGTTGATCTTTTCAAAATTTCCTCCCTCAGAGGAGGATGATATCTTATCTCAGGCCTGAGGGTGTGAATGAAAGATGCATTCAAGAGATACTATCCCCTTTGGGATGGTGTTGGTTGGTAGGTCGATGATCCTGTCATCTTCTTCACCTTGCCCAGTATCTTCATGATCTCTTTCTTCCACTATCTGGTCCTCGACGACACCAACATTGGCTATGAAGGCCAGAATATGTTGGTCATCCTCAAAGACCTAAAAGTGGGTGATATTAACTAGGATGGACAGGGTGGGGACCATTTCAACAGAAAACTTTTAGAGCCGGGAGCCAGCCATTGGCTCAAGGGTGCCGGCAGACACGACAAGGGGATCCAGAACCTAGTTGTGTTTCTGAGGAATAAGCTTGATGCCAAAAGCATCAAATTATTTGATAAGGCTCCATGCCCAGTTGCAGTACATTACCAACCTTTTATCATGACAAGTATATTGGCTCCGAACTTGTTTTATGATCAACTCTGAATCACCCATCGCCAAGAGGTGGGTGATCCCTTTTCTCAGTGCAAACAGGAGTCTAAGGACCAAGGCCTCACACTTCATGACATTATTCATGTAGTTAAACTACATCCTGTAAGATGTGAGGAAGGATTTCCCCCACAGGTTGATTAGTTCCACTACGACCCTGCAACCTTGTTTAGACCGGGATCCATCAAACTTCAGGGTCCATAGGTCATTAATCATTTTTTGGGGCTGGGAGGGCAAGATGGTGTTTGGATTGATTTTGGGAGGGTTGGGAGGTGATTCCTCTAGTTTGGATGGTTCTTATGTGGGTTTCTTCTCCAGAGAAACCTTTGGTTGGGATTCCTGGACCACTGCCCCCCTAGGCATACCGCCAGGTGGATTACTGGGTCTGGGAAAATCAGTTTTGTGTTCTTTCTCTTGGAGAGCATTGATATGGCAGGTAGCAGTAGCGACGCAAGGCTCACATTCTAGTTCATAATGCTTTTGGTAATGTACCTGACACCAAGTGTCAAACAAGAGTATGGTGGGGGTTGCCATACTACCTTGTGAGTTTACCACACCCCTCATTTTTTCATCTAGGTCCTAAATTCTCTGAAAAACTATGGGATCTTCCCCTTGAGTGAAATCAAATGTTATTATTTCTAGGGGTCGGTACACCCCAGGTGAAGATTCAGAGAAAAGGACTTCATTTACCCTCCCGACTTCGGTGAGGGCCTATTTCCTTCTGGGTTCACTCTCTACCTGGATTTGGTTTGAATGCCCCTCCCAGAGGAGCCACAAGTGGGAGAAGTCCATGGAGAAATACCCATTAAGGGCCTTAGACCAATTCCAACTTAATAACATCCCGTAGGTCTCGGGGATGTCCACCACTTGGATGTCTATTATGCTTGATATTCGGGGGTCTTGGATGAGCTGAATCCAGAACTTTTTCAGCTCACCTACCATTTTTATAGTAGTTTTGTCAAGTTGGACTACTACGCCTTTGGATGGAGTGGGAAAGAGTCCAAGCTTCTAGCATATAGATAAAGGCATGACATTGCTCAAAGTACCAGAATCTACCAGGCAGTTGTATAGGTTCTTCCCTTGTATTTTTAAGCCTAGTAGGAAGGGAGGATCCTTAGTGTTCCCAGGAAGACAACCAAGTTGGTATTGTCAAATGTGAGCATCTTTGGTGGATGAATAATGAATTTGAGGTTTTCCAAGAGCTTCAGAAGAGACTTCCTCTACTCGGGACAATTCAACAAAACCTCCATCAAGGTCATGGAGGTGGTGGTTCTCTCTAATGCCTTGGTGATGTCAAACCTTCCCCCAGGGTAAAGTTGGCTTCCCTCAGCTAGATCCCTTGCTTTGTTAGAGCCAGGTCCTTTCGGCAGGAAGGAGCGATCAGTTTTGGTATCCTGGGGAGAGGTAGTCTTGGGAGGCATTGGCATGTAAACCAGCCCTTTTCCAGCCTGAGTTTGAGTGTTGTAAGGAGTCCGCAGGTTGGTAAAGGCATTAGCCTAAAAGGTCAAGATAGATTCATCAAAGAACCCCTGCAATTTGGGCTCTTCTTTGTTTGTCCTGAAGAAGACGGTCTCACATGTGAAGGTACTATGAGAAGGCTCTTGTGGTGTTGTTTTTTTTCCTCAGTACGATTCTGGAAACACATTCAATTTTATCAGACCTTTGATCTTCAGTTTGACCATCTTCATCATTTTTCATCATATTTCTTTCATCCAAAATTCACCAAATCATTCCTCAATCTTCAAAATCTACATTTAAGTGTTGAAACAAAACCCTAATTATCATATTTTGGCTTTTGTGAGTTTTTATCATATCAGGATTTATCATCCTTCATAAAAAACTTACCTAGGTCACTATCTCTTGGTTTTCCTTTGTCATATCATAGTGAGATCCATACCTCCTACTGACATAGATTATCAAGTTACCCTATCTACTTCAACACATTTGAATCTCTTTCTCACATCTTTTCTATCATCACATCTTCATCTATTTCATCTCTCACCTTTTATGGTTCAAAATTGATCTCAAAAACTCAAACAAACCGTTAATCCAAAATCTGTAGACAAGATGGAAGGAGGCAATAACAACGAGGAAAACCCTTGGGCTAAGAAAACTTCAATTTTTACAATAGATCATGAACCCACAGATCAAGAGTTAAGAGATGCTATGCAAGATGCTAGATTCTACAATGTCATGGCAAGAATTTTGGACATGGATAAAGAGATGTATTTCCTTATGCTTGCTCAACAAGGAGCAAGATTACCCAATGATTTTGATGTCTCTACTCTTAAAGAACCACCTATCACAAATGACCAAGAAATCCTTGGTGGTTATCAAGAGACACATGCTCATGGAGAAAAGGAAGACAAGCAAAATAGTTCTTTCCAAAACACCCAACGACCTCCACCACCTTTGGATCCCATCCTACAACAAATCCAAATTCTTCAACAACAAATTCATGACATACAAACTGGATCATCAACCAAGAAATATTCCTTGGATGATATATGTCCCTATCCTTTTGATAAGTAGTTGGCCATGATTCCATTCCCTCCTCACTTTGAGGTACCAAAATTTGATAAATACAAAGGGAATTCAGATCCACAAGACCACATTCATGAGTTTTTTGCTGCTTGTATTGAAGTCGCCCATAATGACACATATCTTATGCGACTATTTCCATGAAGTTTAGGAGTACAAGCCATGGAATGGTTCTCCAAACTAACCCTAGGTATCAAGTCTTTCAATGATCTTATTGACAAATTTGTGACTCATTATTGATATAATATCAAACATGAAGTCACTATGCTTGATCTTTGCAATGCACAACAAAAGAATGGAGAACCCTTCCTTACTTTTTTGCAAAGATGGTGTCAATTATTTTTCAAGTATCCACAAACAATTCCTGAACAAGAAAATATGGATATCTTTGTGCATAACCTTACACAAGAAATGAGTTATAGGTTACAATTGCAATGTCCTCCAAAAATTAACAAGCTCATTGAAAATGGAGTCAAAATTGAGGAAGATATGGTTAGAAAGGGTGAGATTAAGCTTTACTCCAAGGCCAATGTTGGATCTTCAAATTCAAACTCCAACACAAACAATATTGACAAGTCCAAATTTTGGAACAAAAACAAGAACATTGTCAATGATGGGATTGTGGACAATCGACATGTTAAACCAACACAACCTATTTTGAATCTCACAAGAAAAACCAATGTCACTCAACCTACTCATAGCAATCAAAGTAAAAATCAGAATACCAAAAACAATTCATCAAGTTTACCCTTTATGCCATGTAGAAGAACTTTTACTCCTTTGGGTGAATCTTTTGAATCTGCATTAAGGAAGTTGATCACAAAGAAACTCATTGCACTTCCTGAAACTAGAGATTTTGAACCTAGGGTGAAACCTTCTTGGTGGAATGATAACGATTATTGTAAATTTCATAGAGCGAAAGGTCACAAAACCAATGACTGTCAAAGACTCAAACATGCGATACAAGATTTGATTGAAAGTGGATAAATTAGTGTTGATGGACATACCTCAAACGAGTCACACACAACTTTTAAATATCCACTTCCTGAACATGAGAAAGGAAGTTCTTCCAATGCTAAGGGTGATAATCAAGCCAACTACAATACCACATTCTATAAGTATATAAATCACATTTCTGAATGCCATCCTTCCCAATACTATGTCAATGTGATTTCAATCAAAGAAAAGAGTCAACCAGCTAATGTCACTACTCGAGCCCAATCCAAGGTTACTCTTCAAGGTGTCTCATCCAAACCTAGCACCTCTCAGAACAAGTCTGCCTATGTTCCAAAGTCCATGCCAAATGTTTCCAATCAATATGATCTTTTGGATCAATTAAAGAAAACACCAGCCCAAATATTTATACTAGAGCTTTTGCGTCTGTCACCTTCTCATAAGGATACTCTTGAGAAAGCTCTCCTAGAAACAAATGTTCCTACAAATCTAGATCAAGCCCAATTCCAAGCTATGGTGTGACATTTGAAAACTCCACATTACCTATCCTTCACTGAGCATGATGATCTAGCCATTAATCAACCACATAATGCTCCACTCCATATACAAGGCCTTGTGCAAAATCATAAAATCAAAAGAGTATTAATAGATGGAGGAGTGGGCTTGAATATATGCACTTTAAAACTAGTGCTTGCATTGGGATTTTCTGAAAATGTTGTAGATCCAAAGAAGAAAATCACAATTAAACTTATGACGAAGAAGAGAGGTCATCTAAGGGATCTGTTGTTCTCCCTATCAGAGTTAGTCCTATAATCAAAGATGTACTTTATCAAGTCCTTGATATGGATCTAGCATATAACATTCTTTTGGGGAGACCTTGGATTCATTCTATGCAAGCCATGCCATCAACTTATCATCAATGTTTGAAGTTTCCACATAATGGTCAAGAAATAACCATCAAAGGAGATTCAAATCCTTTTTAGTATTGAAACACTATGAAGACAACACCTAAATCCTTGGTACCCTATAATCATGTTGGATCTCCTATAACAACACCCATTGATCCAAGTAATGAAGCATCAACCTCTAAATCCAATGGGATCAAAATATACATAAAAGAGAAAAGTATGGGAGAATATAATTTGGGTCAAACTTAATGTATCACAAAGTTACCCTTATCTCCTAAGTCATATGGAAAATCTTTGATTACCAAACAACAATTAGAAGCTCCTTCTACGCTTGTTTATGGCACATTTATAAGTGGGGGCACTATATAAAAAGAGGCAGCTGAGTGTAATTCTAATCATTTTCTTAAACACCATAAAGATCAAGAAGTTGAAAAACATGAGTATATATCACCCGATGTATATGGTAAGAGATATACTTTGTTGCAAAAGATGGGATATCAAGGCAGTGGACCTATAGGGTTGCAAAGAGAGGGTGTTATAAAACCAATTCTGAAAAATCCAAATTACGAAAGGGACACCATAGGATTAGGATACAAAGGAGAAGGACCAAATGAATCTAAAGGTAAAAAAAGATTACACCTTTGTACAAGAATTCTAAGGCTCCTGCATTAGAATTCTGAAAACATGGCATGTATGTAGATCCGAAAAAGAAAAAGATAGCAACAGAAATCATTGACAAACTTAGGGATAATCATGATGATGATTCTAATGCTTATGAATGGGATTCATTATCTGACTATACCAAAGAGGTAGGAGTTGTGTGTGCTTTAATGTGACCTCTAAATCAAGCACAAACTTAGCATAGTCTTTACTCAATTGTTCAATTCACAAAGACAAACATGAATTGTTTATCCTACAAATTAAATTGAAATGACTTGCTGCCTCCTAATCAATTGGGGATGTTGAGTTTACCCTCAGAACGAGAGCCAACAACCTGACCATTGCTAACATGGAGGATTTATAAAGCATGAGGAAAGATGAAATTTCCATTACTCTATGAATTGAAATGCAATTAATCTATGAAATAAAATTGCTCTTAATCTATGAAAGTGAATTGCAACTAGTCTAGAATTGAAATTGCAACTACTCTATGGAAGTAAATTGCAATTAATCTAAGAAAGCAAATACTCTTAATCTAGAAATGAAATGCATTTAAAATAGAAAAGGAATTACATTTAAGCTAGAATTGAAATTGCCTTTAACTAGAGAGCTTGAAAGAATTAAATTGATATGTTAGATATGTAAATGAATCATAAATGAAATCAACATATCCTCAATTCAAATTGAAACTAGCCTAATTATGCAATTTTAAACTCAAAAGCATGACAGAATTAATGCAGATTTGACTATAAGTTTTATGCTCTCAAAAATCATCCTCTAAAATGAAGGAAATGAGGTCCAATTTATAGAAAATCATGTAAAGAGGGTGAAGAGTTTCTTGAAAAGAAACAATTGCCTCTTCAGTCTCATTTGAGACAAAAATACAAGAATTATTTAATTAAAAGGATGGATTATTTCCACATGAGTGTCCTTTCACATGGAATTCCTTTTTGAGGATAATTAATCCAATAATTAAATAACCTTTCAATTCCTTTTATGTATATTAGCTAAAGGGGGTGGAATTGATTTAATTAAAAGCACTTATGACTTTAGAATTAAATCAATTAATCATAGGGATTTTTAGCTGATAAACCCTGAGAATTTAGGAATTAAATATAATGTCCGATTTATGCAAATTTGGGTTTTCTCCATTTGAAACTCAGTTAATTAAAGTCAATCAGGAGAAGAATTTGCCCAGTACAATAGGAATTCAAAGATGAAAAAATGCACCAAAATTGATTGGATTATAAGGTGTCAATTTTTGGGTGTTACATTTTTCCCCTCTTTGAATTGATGTGCGAGCAACACATTGATTCAAAGAACAGTCTGAAGTGAAGATGAAGATTTTGGAAGTCTAGGTTAGGTTTCCAAGACACCAATCAGATTAAGAAGCAGAATCATCTGAGAGAAGATTGGAATCAGGGTTAGATTGCCCCAATGTCCACTGATAGCTGATGAAGATCTAGGAATATCTCCAGAATCAAGGTTAGATTGCCCCAATACGAAGGTTAGCCCTCCGATATCCAAGTTAGATTGCCTAGATAACGGTCTATAGAGTTTTTGAGAGTCATCTTTAGAATGAAGTGTAAATTTTAGGAATTAGGGTTAGATTGCCCCAATACCCAATGAGATTTCAAGAATCTTCTCCAGAATGAAGCTTGATCCTTGAGGATTCGAGTTAGATTGCTCAGATACCTAGAAAGATAAATGACAAGATGCGAGACATCAAGATGCCCCTAGAGATTCAAGATCATAGAATATCCAATTTTGACCATAAGGTATGAAAAACTGAATATGCCCCAAGTGATGAGATGCCCCTAGCGATGTGGACTTTTGATTCAGATCAGACTGATTTGAGAATAATGTGAAAAGATTCAATGATGAAATCATCTTGCCCCCTCAGGAGCAAAACCGAAAGATGACACATCACAATGATGAGAGCAAGAAATCGCAGAGAAGGAAGATCAAAGATCCAGAGATATCAAAGATAGATCAAGAGAAAGTAGAATCAATTTAGAGCGATCGAGAGGTCCTGTTGGTTAGGTTTGACAATAGTTGACCATAATTGACTAGAGTTGAATTTGATGAAAAGATTGCAGAAACTGAGAAAATGATAACAAGAGATAATCTTGACAAGAAAGCAATGTTAGAAAATTGACTGCACAAGCGTCCGATCGCTTCTGTCCCAAAATTTTAAAACACAATTTTGAGCTACTTAGGAGTGTCAAATCTCGATTTCGATCACGAAAATGGATTCAGAATGGTCCATTTAGCCAAGGGTGCAATTTTTGCAGAAAATGGAGCACTTTGAAAAATTAGGTCAAAGGCTATATAAGGCCCGGAGGGGTCATTTTCAAATCATTATTCACCTTTTGAATTTAGCAATGGTGAGGGCTCTAGCTAATATTGATTGAATTCCCATGCATTCTCACCGATTTGAGTGCTCCCGACAACACAACCGACCACCGGAGTATGACGCACCTGTGAGTAATCATAACCTGATCCTGTATTTCAAATTTTTTTTTATCAATTTTTAGCATTTAGCATGTTTTTAAGCTATTTAAAACTTGTCATGCCCAATCTTGCATGAGGAAATAGTTTCCTCACGCTGGCCTCAGTCGCCTTTCACACAAGGAATCTGAATCCTCGCGCGGGTTAGGGGTTCCTCGCGTAGGCCCCTCCCTAGCACTCACATAAAGAGCGCGCTTGCGCCGCGTAAGATTTCTAAAATCTCGCGCGAGAACACATCCTGCCTCGCGCGAGCTAGAAAGCTCACATGGGAAAAGAGTTTCTTCATGCGGGAAAAGAGTTTTCTTGCATGAAAAGCTGGCCAAAATTCAAAAGTTGTCATTTTTTTGTGTCGTAGAGTCAGCCAGTTGCCATATCTTAAAATTGTGTGTAGGATAGGTCCATAGCTATAGTTGTTATCTTTTGCTTTGAAAATTATCATTATTGAGGTACTGATCCAATTTTGTCACTTGGTTTGTAGGTCGACTTCCCAGACATCGGTTTCTGATCTCATCATCTTGTTATGGGTGAGCTATTTCAGAGATTGTCAGATGCTGCCAGGGCCCACTTTGACAGGCTAGGATTGACTTATCTATGTGATGCACCTGATATTCAGGTGAATCATAGATTACTTGGTGCCTTGGTTGAGCATTTCCACTCGAAGACAAACACTTTTTACCTGCCTCAGGGAGAGATGACGGTGACTCCAGAGGATGTATACCAGATCTTGAGAGTGCCCTTCCATGGAGTTTGCATGGAGTATGACACGCAGCTGAGAGCAGGTACAGTGGCTTTGAGAGCCATATTTCAGGATGATTTGGTGATGAGCCAAGCCATCTCATGGGAGGAGTTGATACGTAGTTATAGCCGAGATTATCCCCTAGCAGTCATATTAGCACTATTTCTGAGTTGCCATTTGGTTCCTGATCATGGTCAACGCAGATTAGACTGCGACTAGGGCGCCATGCTCCAGAAGATGTTGGCTATTCCTACAGTTACATTCGGATGGGGCGAGTGCATGCTTGCTCAAATGTATCATGAGATGCACGACATTGTGTATCAAGGTACTCGTACCATGGTGGTAGGAGTCATCATTTTATAGATTTGGGCCTGGGAGCACCTTCCCGTCTGTAGGCCGATATTTCATGATACACAATAGCCTTTAGAGCCATATATTTATAGATATGCGGGTCTGATGACCTAGCCCGCGCTGGGTAAGACTGAGTAGTGGAGAGCACAGATCGTTGAAATGGCCACAGTCATATGGCGGCCGTGGATTGCTACTAAGGTGTGGGATGATGCTCACCATGAGTTATCATACATGTTTCGCTCATGTCCTCTGATAGGACGTACCATTACCATTATTGAGTGCTTCTTGCTCACGCGCATATTGTGCCAGTTCGGGAAGCTGCAAGATGTGTTTCTAGAGTACTACATACTTATGCCCGATTTGTCGGTGAGACAAAGAAGGGATGGTAGAGGTAGCTTGACAGGGGGCACAACATGATAGACACCTGAGTACCACCAGCCAAGTGGGATTATATGGCTACAGTGATGAATGCAGGTGTGACACCTACATACAGAGACCACATGTTGGCACATCCATTTTCCAAGTTTACAGCTCTAGTTGGTCTGATACCTCAGGTGGTACATCCACCACCACACCAGCAGGCACAATAGGTTCCTCCTCCAAGACAATAGCCATAGGTACAATAGCCACAATAGCCACCTCTACAGCAGCAGGAGAGTGTTGTACAACCACAGATAGTTCAGACTGATATTCCTGTGAGACCCATGGGATTAGATGCAGATGCTGATGCTGGGCCTAGTGGCAGTCAAGACAGAGCTGCTGAGCAGGGGGATGATACTGTTATGGATGATGATGTTTTGACTGATCCTCCAGTAGGTGAACAGGTAGCACAGTTACAGGAGGCTCTCCGGAGAGTCAGGGAGAGAGCCCGACAGACGTAGAGGGAGCGCGATGACCTCCATACACAAGTGATCATTCAGGATACATAGATATCTGAGAGGGACCAAGAGATCCAGGGGTTGCAAGTGTCACTAGCTAGATCTTAGTTAGAGACTAGATATGAGGCTTCCCAGGCTTCTTATTATTATGTTGCATATACTATTATTGTCACTGAGGCAATGGATTAGATTCAACCCTTTTCAGAGTATGTTGGTGCTCGGGCTGCTCCATCAGGACCACCTCCACCAAGACCTCCTCCTCAGCAGCAGGACATGCCTCCTCCTCAGCAGTAGGGCATACCACCTCCTCCACCTCCACTGGGTGGTTAGATCTGGATATACATTGTATCACCATTTTGACATATTGTGCTCGAGTAGCACCCTTGTACATTTGACTGATCGATATATATATATATATATATATGAGCTCAATTTTTTGGTATCATTGTACATGTTTATATATTGCTTTAGATGTGTATGTTTTATGAGATGATTTCCTATATGATTAGATGTATGTATTAGAGATGTATGCAAATGGATGAATATGCAAATGTTTATGCACATGTTTTATTGATGTATGAAAATGCTATGATAGATGTTAGATGGATAAATGCTATGTATGATTTGATTTATGCTTATAATGGATGCACATGTTTATAGATATACAAATGCAAATGAATGTATGAAAATGCACTTTTTTGGAAATGAATGCAATGTAATGAATGCAATGGTACTAATCATCTCATGCAAGATATTGCAATATACAACAAGTACTAACCAAAAGAACGTGAACAAAGATCGAGAATAAGGACCAAACATTCATGCAGTCAAGAAGAAACCATGATGAAAGGTGAGGACCTTTGAAGAACAAGAAGATAATGAAGAGAGCACCAAACTACCATGATGCAAGCCTAAAATGCGAATGCAAGCCTATAATGCAAATGCAAGCCTAAGCTAAATGCAATCCTAGGACTTTGGTTGTTGGACTCATCGTATTTATCATCATCGAGTGCTTTTGGATCATCAGAGTCAATACAATCCTTAATGGTGTCGCTGCAACCATAATAATATGAATATAACTTTCATCAGATAAAATGTAGGAAACAAACATAAGCACCAAGGCACAAAAGCCAAGGTGACCTGAACATTGTTTCTAGCTTGATATATTAAGAATTCGCAAGTGAACAAACAAAGCAATAAAAGTCAAGGAGATAGTTCCAACCTCCCCTTGGCGTACAAATAAATAAGATCGAGGGATGTGAGGCTTTTCCACCTTAATGCAGAAGCTCTTATCACATACACCCTGGTTATTTGACATTGCCGGATCATCGAAACCACACCAACAAGCAGTAGACAAAGAAAATATCAATGAAATTCATGAGAATAGACATCATACTAAGAAAGAGTCAATCATATCTCAGCAAGTTTTGAGGTTTATGAGTGTGTCTATGTTTAGGGTGTTGAAAAACACCATTGTGCTTGTGAGTGCATTGTGTTTGATTGCTATTGATAGATGTTTACGTCGCGAGATATCTGATGTGTGTTAAAAAACATAGATGTATCCAAAGAGAGTGTTGAAAAACACTGTTTGATTTAAGGTGTTGAAAAACATCAGTTTGTGCCAGTAGAGAGTTGTCCTTTGACAAGATTACTAACTCAAGTGTAAACTGAAGAGTGATCGAAATGGGGAGCCATGCCCCCAAGTAACGAATGGATCAAAGCCGAACAAACAGATAGTGAGACGATGGGAGAAATCTCAACAATATAGCGACAGTAGACAGACTCAGTGAGAAGCACTGGTGATTGTCACAAGAGATTCTCAAGCATAAAGATTGATAACGAGATCTAGGCATCAGCAGGCATACGCAGTGAGAATCACTGGCGACTGATGCAAAGAGAGTCTCAAGAGGAGATGAAGTGCCATGAAGCATCAATAGGCAGACATAGGGAGATCTACTAGTGACCAATGCAAGTGGAGAAAAACTCCAAAAGATAAGACAATGCCCCCTAGACCAGGAACATGCCCCCGAGTGTGACCAGTTTTAATCCATGTGAGGTCAAGCAAAATCTCAAAGATGACGAAAAGCAAAAGCATGAGCACACTAAATCAGGAAAGCGAACTAAAGCAGGAAAGTAGAAAAGCAAATGCGAGGAGACCAAGAGATGCTCCGACAGATAAAGCATTGCAGAACAAGAGGTGCCGGTTTACCAAGTTTTCAACATCTTGGCATATTTTCTATTTTTGCTACCATGACGCCTATTTACCAAGTTTTCATCAATGACACATTTTTCTCTTTTTCTTCTTTTTTTTGTATTTTCATTTTTTCAAATTTTTTTTGTACTTTTTTTCTTTTTTGATTTTTTTTTTGTATTTTTGTATTTTTTTCATTTTTTTGGTATTATTAAGGTGCCTGTTTACTGGGTTTTCACCAGGATAATAGATACATCAAAGCGCCTGTTTGCCAGGTTTTCACTAAGATGATCATTTTTTTAGGACATTTTACAATTTTTAGGATTTTCTTAGAATAAAGTATGTACATGAGCATGCAAAAGATATCTCAACTGTAGAATTTCTTCAGGTGAAGAGCGTTGATGGGCTCTTTGAGTGGTTCACCTTCTGTAGTGGAGAGCTGATAAGCGCTAGACCCAAATAATGCAGTAATAACATAAGGACCAAGCTAGTTTGGCTCAAACTTCCCTTTCTGAGTCTGCTGTTTCTGATTTTTAGGGTTCTCTCTCAGGATGAGATCACCCATTTGGAAGGCTCTTGCTCTAACCTTCTTGTTATAACTCTTAGATATCCTCTTTTGATATGCTCTGAGATGATCGAACACCACCTTCTGACGTTCATCCAGTAATTCAAGCTCTTGCAGCTGAGATATTCTAATGTCATCATCTGTAATGAGGCCCTTCAGAGAGACTCACAAGGTAGGAATCTCAACTTCAATAGGCAATACTGCATCTGCACCATAGACTAAAGCAAAGGGTGTGGCCCCTGTTGGCATTCTTATACTGGTGTGATAGGCCCATAAAGCCAGATAAATCTGGAGATGCCAATCTCATCCAAATTTGTGTACTGTACGGTGCAGGATCTTGAGAATTGTTTTATTGGAAGCTTTGGCCTGTCCATTACCCTAAGGATAATAAATAGATGACCAATGTTGAATAATCTTGAACTTAGTGCATAAATTTGTCAGATCTTTATTCTTAAATTTTCCTCCATTGTTAGTGATAATAGAGGAGGGTACACTATATCTATAGATAATGTAGTTTAGAATAAACATAGCCACAAATTTACCATTAGCTACACTGAGAGGTATTGCCTCAACCCATTTAGTAAAATAATCCATAGCAGTGATGATGTACTTATATCCTCTTGAAGAAGAGGGATATATCTGTCCCACTAAGTTGAAAGCCCACTGTTGAAATGGCCAAAAGGTGATAAAGGGAATCAGCTCCTTGGCTAGAGCATGAATCAAATTACCATGGAGTTAACATTGTTTGCAAGCCTTGGAAAACTGTGTAGCTTTCTTCTCCTTATTGGGCCAATAATAACCAGCTCTAATAAGTTTATGAGCCAGTGTTAGACCATTTGAGTGAGAACCACAAATTCCTTCATGTACCTCTTCTAACGCACGTTTGGACTCATCAGGTTCTAGACACCTAAGGAGGGTACCGTTTAGACCCCGTCTATACAAGTCGTTTGCTATGATGATGTACTGTGAAGCACTGCAGATTAGGTGGCATTTTTTATTTCTAGTATATGTGTTAGGAATAGTTTGGTCATGGAGATAAGAGTAGATGTGGTGGTAGTGAGACAAATCATGTCCAATTATTGAACAGACCATCTGGGAGTTAGGAGAGTCATAGGCAGGGTAGCATAATGTCTCCACTAGGAACTCATGTCTAAAATCATTCTCCAACATTTGTAACATAGAGGCTAGAGTAGCCATAGCATCAACCACTTTATTATCCACCCTAGGAATTTTCTGAAAAGTGACATGATGCAAAGGCTAGTGGTCTGCAATAATATTATCTTCCACTAGACTCCACATCTTAATGTTTTCACTCTTTTAACCCTTCCACTCATGCATCAATGCATTTTGAACATATGGTGTTGTGACTATCC